>JPKZ01002700.1:126606-145146 GCA_000803305.1 Toxocara canis | reverse complement strand
AATTTGTGTGCTCATCGTATCTTTCATTTCTGGGAAGAGATTTTGCATTCCAATGAAGAGAATATCCACGGCAATCAGTTGTATGTTTATCATAGCTCTACAGCTGATAACACTACTCACCTAAGTGCTACTCAAACAAGTTAAATACCATTCCCCTGTACTTGCTTCTCAACTGATTTCTACGTTTTCGTTTTTCCTTTAAGCGTATTACATTACTGCTGTCGAGATAAATAGTAGATATATGATAGGCAAAGTTCCCTTCCCGATGGCGGCTTCTTTATGGGCAGAAGCGTGTTCTCACCGTTGCCGGAAGCTGAGGAGATGCGCCCTTCGATAAACCGTCGCGCTTCTGCAACCCCGTCGGAAAGTCGTGTAGGTTCCAGAATTAACACCCCCTTCGAAGAGTTACTTTCACAGCCGCGTATCAACACCCCACTGGAATCGACCCCATACGACTACTCTCGCCCTCAATCACGGTTCGCGGATGCTTTCTCACCGTCAAGATCACGATCGCAGTCCCGATTTGCATACAACTTTTCCAAAACACCTGTGAATCAGGATCAAAGTTATTACAGGTATGTGCTGCAGGTACTATTAGAACAACTCCGTAGTTGTACGATCAAACGCTACGCCTTTCTGCTACGCCTAATTACACGTAACGAGCACGTAACGAGCAAACGCCAGCCCGATATCTCTTTGGGCTACACGTAACGATCAGACTGTAAAAACATAGCAAAGTATCCACCAACAAAACACGTTTTGACAAAGGCATTTTCGTCTAGCTGCAAACGCCACTTCAGCCCGATATTATGTGACCTGTTCTCTAGATCTAGATAAAACGAACAATAATTTTCATCCTACCAAACCACGGTACGATAAGCACATCTACGCTTGTTTAACCATTTACAAGTGTGGAGCAGAAAATAGCAATCGCTCAAAGAGAACAGGAACAATTTCGATTTAAACATTTACAGACAAGGAGGTAATCGAAGTGCAAGGCATCGCTCTTATACTGCTGAACCGAGACACGAAAACATAGTCCAGTCGATCAGCAAGTAAGTAGCTCATCTATAACTGATACAGGATATAATTCTCTTCGTACAACACAATATTGGCCATGATAACGTCATTCAAATAAATTGAGTTATGTTAACGGTGGCATATAGCACCCATTACGTACAACATAGACGTTATATGTCACTGTTAGCATAGAACATTTTTGCTGTGATATCCACATGACTCCTCCATTTTAGGCAAATCATGTCTCAGCTTCAAATCATCCAACCCCCTTCAGATAATTGTCATTTAGCAGTTACAAGCTTTCACAATATATGAACTACAGTTACGGAGACCAAGGAAAATGTCGAAGCTTAAAATGCTAGCCGAAAAAAAAAAAGTACATTTCAGTCATAAGCCAAAACACTTAGAGATAATCTACCACCAATCACTATCAAAGTTCTGCTAAAGTTGGAAATGAAAATTCATTCGCTTTTGTAATTAATTTTTTTTATGAAATAAGGCTCTAAAAACTAATAAGCTTGTTTCAACGCTAAATGGGATCAAGTTGATTGGTACTGTTAAGGAGATGGCCACCAGCAAGCAATGCGACAGGTGTGGAATTTACTAAGGACAACTGGAATGTGATTCCATCGACGGTCACCTCTTGTAGAAGTAAGTTGCGAAGCCTAATCACCATTTATGCGTAGTCCTTTCAAAAGACTTTTCTTAAATCCATGCAGGCAACATGCAAAATATCTATGGTCCAACAACAAATACTTATTCGTCTTATCAGCATAAAATCGTGCCAAGTGTCCTACATGATACATGCTTTCCACAGTCTCAAATAACTGAAATCTTTCTATGACTGATCCAAAATCGAATGAAGAATACTTAAATATGTAGAAACACTCGTTTCTTAGCGACGATCGAACGACTACTTCTGACTCTTAGCATACGGGTCAAGTGATCTGCTGAAGATAGCATCGATGATCTCACTAGCTCCTCATGCGCATCCTGATAGTCAAAGAATTCGGCCATGACAGTATAGATGCTCTGTTGATTTGATGTAGTTTGATGTTCTCAGAGTATGCTCTCAGAGTAGTTGATTTTGATGAGTAGCGTGTCAGTGTGTCCGTCAAGTAGTTTGCCCACGATTGCATAAATATTCTCGTTGTTGACATTCGCTCTCTCAAAATGTTCGCTCCGAATTTCTTAAAAATTCACCACTTCTTATTCAGAAGCTCAATATCTTAGTGTAACCTAAAAGGAATCCTTTAATTATAATTCATGTATATCAACAGAAACTAACAAACAAAGTATCACCCGACTTGCCCTTATAAGAAAATAATAAGAAAATAACCGACTAGGATCGTTAACCGGTTATGCCAGTTAGGCTCATAGCTTAGGCTCATAAAGAGTCTAAAAATTCCGAAACTTTTACTCCATACATTTTCTAATTTTCGATCATTCCTATCTCCTTCTCAGTTTTACTCTTACCTTTGCTATTATTTTCATTAAAATTTTTACGAGTAATTACTTCCCTACTATTCCTCTTTGAGTCATTTACTTCCTAGAATATTAAGTTGTTTACTGAACCGACCAAAAAATTGCTACTGCGTATTACAGCCAAATTCAACATACATAATCATACATTACGAGTGGTCGATGCAACAATGAAACAGTAGCCTGCCAGTCAAGAACTTACTTAAATAATCTCAATTGCTTTTGACCGTACTTCAGCAAATTATGCTTCTCGGTTGAATTATCTCATAGGTTGCATCTAGAATGCTACGCAAATAGCATCCATAAGCTAAACGAAGTCGTTTCGCCTTCAATAGTTCATGATGGTTCCTTATCGTGTATTCGATAATCGTTTTCATTTGGAATGCTATATACTAGGATGTATTGTCAAATAGATATCGCGAAACAATTCGAGTAAATTTGTGCGGTATGAGATGGGTAATAGAGCTATCGCACCTGGTATGCGAATTATAGCAACTTTTACAATAAAATTGGTTATGATCGAGTTTGCAGCATACTTCTTATTTTAACTCAAACTACGTTAAAAACAAAGGCTGAAGGTCAAGCCCCCATTCGCATCCATAAGACACATTGGAGAATCCACCTTTTTACGATCGAAGAAATCCCAAAGAACAACCGTTTTCGGAAGCGGAGGCATTTCGAGGAGGAACCCGACAGAGAAAAAAAGAGGAGCGTTTCAGGATTTTTTCTTTTCAATGAAACACTTCCACAAATAAAAATTCTCTATGCGCTTTTGATCGAAAGCGTTCAAAATTTTAAATTGTCTTGCTCAAATTATGGAAACTTTGATGATCGACCCCATCACCAATAACTTTCATCAAAGCCAACTTGTGCAAATACCATCTGAAAGAAATAAAAGCTAGAGCAATGTTTCGGTTCACATCATAACAATTCGAAAAATTGGGTGCAATCTTGCTGCGATTCCATGCGCTTCGCTTCTCCCGTTCCCGACAAACACCCTTATTACAGTAGTTCTTCTATAGCTACGATAACAAGCCTCGCCAAATAAAACGATCGCTCATCTATTCTCAAACAATTGAAAATGTCCCCGATTGTATTTGAATTGCTCACCGAGCATGATGGTCCATTCATTTGATGGTCAATGATGATAACACATAGAGTGTACTTTATATATACTTAATACCTTAAGTGAAATACATTATTCATTTGTGAACACTTAGCAGCAGCAGTACATCATACGATCACCTTAATTTTGCGGACATGGGAAAAATGAAGTAAACTTCTTTGGGAATAAATAAATCAGTTTGTTGCTTACGTTCTAGGATTAAATTAAATTTGAAAAAAAAACAGGTAATGCCTTTCATGAGCAGTAAAGAAGGTGCAACAAATAAATTCCGATATCAAAATACGCTCAACTTGTGATTACTTTTCGAAATGTCCTACAGCAAGCTTCAATAAAAGCATAGAAGCTGTTTAGAGGGAAATCTTACAAAACAGAGATGTTCAAGCAAGTAAGTGTGTACGACACGAATACGAACGGGGTTGAATGAAAGCTATACTTAGGCTGCTATATCCGCTTGTACTTCAGTGCTCTGTGATAAGACGCGACTAAGAAAGTGGTTCAATGAATGTTGCGAATGAGCTCTCATGCTTGTGAATTGATTTTTAAGAGAGGCCTTTGCTTGCTTAAGCATCAGAAGTGAAGTTAATCGAAGCAACTAGCTATGAGGTGTAAGCTAAAATTATGACTTGTATGGCAGCAATGGGAGTTTATTTTTTTGCATAAATGACATGCTATAGTGGGCATTGTTAAATACGATCGACTATTTAAATGCGGATGCAAAGAAATGTAAAACACTTGCAGCCGAATGCTATCGTCCAACCGAAGCGATGACGATCAATGCAAAATTGTAATGAGATATATTTGAGAGTCCCCCCTTCACAGCATAAAAGCTCTGCTGCTGCTGCTGCTGGTTTTGATTGCTCATTATCGCGTTCTACTCTCCGACATCTTCTAAAGCATTCCATTCCATTCCTGGATGCTTCGTCGGAAAAATTTTGCAAAATAGCTAAAAATATTTAATTATAATTTTATTTTTAAGAAAGCGCATTTTACATGCTTACTATTTAAGGCGAATTTTTTGTTGCTTTAAAAATCAACGAAATCAAGCAAGAGCGAAATCCAAATTTTAGGGAAAATATTGAGGACTTTACTGTTAGAGGCCAATTTTATCTGCAGTTTGCTAGTGTTCCACTAAACGGCTCTATAAAGGGACTTATCGTTAGACATTTCCTATACAGCGAACGAATGCTTCACAATAACTACTTATCACTAAGCTCTTTTTTCGCAACAAACTCACTCATCTGCTATTCGGGTGTTGCGTTCACTTATCCAGCATGCCAGCCATTTCGTTTATATAAATATAGTTGTTCTAAAAATCCAGAAACGATGCCATCAGCATTTGGCACAGCTAGACGAGAGAATCATTCTTCATAAAGATCCCCCGTTTACAATTATACTTCTTTCCTAGCTGCCCACTGCACAACCATTTTTCCATTAGAAATGAATAGAAGCTTCAAAAAAAAACTCGCATTCTCCTTTAGCTAAGAAGAACTACTTGCCTATAAATTGAGCCTAAAACTAAATATGTGCCCATCTTATACAGTAATCGAAAAGTATGTAAATAGAATTGAAGAACTGAACATTGATGAGAGTATTATTCACATTTAAATGCATGAATGCATTTAGAAACGTCCAAAATAAGCATAGCAAAAACCAACGATGTGTTTTAAACGCATTTGCTCTAAAACATTTTAGGCATCTCGTTGAAGAAAAATTTATGAGTGTTAGACGATTGTGTCCTCTATTCTTTTTAAAAATAATTATTGGCACTTGTAGGTGACTGTATATTAAAATTTACTTTGACAATTACAGCATAACATAACTACACAATGGATAAGTAACAGTAGTACAAGTAAGCGCTATTGTTGCTGACGTTGCGACAAACATATGTACATGGCAACAAAAAAAAGTGCAACCAATTGTCAGTAAATTCTTGGAAGTGAATCTTGAAAATGCGAATGTATGCATGACGAGAAGAAAAACATTATGAAATATGTCCACTGAAAATAGTGAATCTTTGTGAGATGCAATCAGCGACGCGAGAAATAGCTTTCGAGAAATAGGTTTTAGCTTTTTCGTCGCCTTCTTAGATCGCTTTAAGCTGATCTTGAAAGCAAATGTGCTTTTAAAGTGTGCACAAATGCAAGCCATATATGATCTTCAGTTGTACTTCAGAAGATTTTATGAGCGCGTTAAACTGCTTTTTGAAAGCGCTAATCGCCTAAGATCCACTAGAAGATACTTGAGATTTTTTTGGAGAAAAAAGAAAAACGAACTGAGGAAGAAACGCCTAACCAAGAGAGAGACAGAGAGAGAGGGAGAGAGAGAGGGAGAGAGTGAGAAGAACGCATCATGTTCATGAGCACTCAATTAGTTATGCACACTACAATAATTGTTAGATGAGGAACTTCCCCTCAATATTTGCTATCGATATTATTGCAACAAAGTTAAAGTGTATGCATAATCTACGAAACTCGTGTTACATACAAACATTTAATTTTTTTTCTTTTGAACGAGCTGTGCTGCCGCGTTCACATTCATTTCTTTTAAACAAAAAAATCATGATCGAAAGATGTGAGGATGAATAAATGAGGGCGCGCAATGTGGTAATGACGGCCACAACTAGGATCATAAGCCACCTCGCTCCCAGCCCCCTTCCCCCAGACAGGATCATGTCCAAGCGTACCTGCGATTAGTATAACGCATTATAGATACGCGTAGAGGAAGTATGGTAGAACACATTATATCTCGAGTGCTTAATTAAACAACCGGTTTTGGAAAATTGAGAAACGCTAAAATGAACAGCGATAGCGAAGTCTGGCGCAGTTGATAATATCAGCTCTATCAGATTATTTTATCGACTTGTCTTGTTGGCTGCTATGATAAAAACTTTCTTTGTTATTTGCTAGCACTTATTGAATTTCGAGGCTTTGAAAAATAAGGAATATATCACACAATCGACGCTGAAACTGGAAAAATTTAACGTTTGCAGTGGAAATGCGAGGTAATCATGCGTGCCTTATGTATATGCATGTGCCATAGCTTTTCGATTTGCTGGCATTCAAATGTCGTCTGACGAATTAGCAGACCGAAAAATGACTCAACTGCTAAAGAGGAAACGTTTTTCAATGAACGCAACGCTAGCAGGTTCGTTCAAGGCGAACAACGATCGAATCGTTCAATGTCATTACCAGTTTGAGCTAAGCTCATTTAAGTTACACATTACTGAGATACGCTTTACAATGAAACGATTGATGCTTGTCGGTTTTAACAACTAACAATTTATGAAATACTGTTTAGCGCAATGTAATGGGCGAGTTATAACAAAGATGAGCTAGGGGACAGACAGACAGCTGAAACGAGTTGATTCTATTCGTGTGTCCGCTCATCTAGCTTAAGTCGTTTGCGTTTCTACCATAGTAGCGCTCGAAAAGTTATCAAAAACAGTGCTCGGTTCCGGGCGATGGTAGGTATCAAAGCAAATCTTTGAAGCTACGAAGTATTCATCTTCAACCTTACCTTCTCAGCGTCCATTCCGCTATTGTGTCTGTCTCATTTGTGATAGCCTCTTCAGAAATTAGAAAAAAAAAACGGCGAAATGAAAAGAAAATGAAAAAGTTCGAGGCAAAGAAAAACGCTATCGTGATCGAATTCAATCTCTCATGATTTCCGATGCGCTGTGCTCTTGAACACACAATCGCTGAGCCCCATTTCAATTAGCGTATATATCGAATGTAAAGCGCTCAAATTTCTTGAAGCGCATCTCTTTAACATGGGTTCGCTGTTGCAATTATGATTTATTACATCGAACGAAGCCCGCTGGGAAGTAATAAAGTTCGGGATTTTCTAATAACTAAATTGGCGATTATTGGTGGTTATGCCGATAGAAATTTTGGATAGTATACAGTGTTGCTTAGCATTTCCGAAGAAAAGATGTTACGATTGTAAAGAGGCAAGATCGTCGTCGTACTCCCGACCGGGAAGGGTTTGTTCGAGGGTAACGCTATGCTAGGCAAAATCGGAACTATATATTGGATATCTAGGTATCAAGGCGTATCTCAAACGAAATATGTGTATAAGAATATGAATGGCCGGCAATTACAGGGTCTCCTAACATAAAGACCAACCGGTGTTCGAATCAATGACAAAAAAGGTCATCAATGAAGTTTGCACGAGTATTTAAGCTTGTTGACAGATATGGGTATTCTTGCGGGCCCGTTTGTTTAGTGTTGAACTGTGTGATGTCATCATTGTTAATTCGTCTTGTGCTCTCTCTAAGGTCCAAATCGAACGAATACGTCGGCGGCAAGCGATTATTTTTGATCTCGGTTAGCACTCACTGCTCGATTTCAGCAAAAGAAAAGCTAATTTCTAAATCTCGAGCCATATTCTGCATTAGAAAAATATCTCGACGTGATTTCCATGTGAAAAATAGCATTTCGTTTTTAACAGCTCTAGGCATTCAAGTGCTATTTCTGCCAATATTTTTGAAGTGCGAAGACGCAAGAACAAAAATGCATGCAAATTTTGCAGTTTATTTCACGCCAACTTCGCATGACGGTTTAGTGCTGCAAATATACACAGCCTACAGTAGTAAGTACAGTTAGGGATCATACCTTTTGCGTAAATTATCTAAAGAGGAAAAGCTATAAGATGGCGTGAAAGTGATTCCTCTGGGCTGAATAGTCCGGTAATTTTTGAATTTTTCAATGTTTCCAGGTCTCCGATAACATCACTCGGAATTTTTTCAACATTCGTACGTAGTGAACAACCAAATAGGCTAAAAAGTCATCTCCTTATCGTCTTAGCACAGCTGTACATGGAAGAATTGCGCTTATATAGTCAAGAGGCATGCCACGGCAAGCAAACGTCCTCCGATCACAGGGAGGTTATTTAAAAAACAAATTCTTAATCCGCACTAATATACACAAGAGATTGTTCCAAGAGGAAACGAGAGTGGGGAGTAGGCAAAACCTTTGACTCATTGTGAGCGCCTACACCTTGGTTTTTTCAGTTCTTCAATAAGGCAACAGTTGCAATTCGGATTTTTCCCGTTCTCCTACTCCCCATGTGCGCCTCCGACTTAATGACACGAGAAGGGATAGAGAAAGGAAGTTCTCGCGCTTCGCCGTTCGAACCCCATATTCCACTGTTGCTTCATTCGGTTCATAATTAGGGCTACGGCAATGATTTGAAGATTTCACTCCTCCTCCCCCCCCCACCCCATCCCTCCTCCACTAAGAACTAGAAAAATTCTTAAAAGCTTCTGTTCTGAAAAGCGCTTCAGTTTGCCGCTACAAAAATTTTGCGGAAAAGCGCAAGCGTCAAAGAACTCCTGGAAAATTTCTGCAATTAGCTGCAGGTTAGTTCTACGAAAAATTTGATTTTAGAAATGGCATTTCTCCGGCTCTAGCGAATCCAGTGAGCGTTAGTTTCTTACAAAAGATCGAGGAATCAAGTCACGACAGCTATCACACGTAGACAAATGCATGGACACATGCAAAGAATTTAACAACACATGATCTTCTTCTCCTTATAGTTGAGCAGGACAATTTTCAATTTTGGAACAGATGGAGCAGAATAGCACAGAAAAACGAGAAACCGAATCAAGAACTCAACTTGCTCCTTAATCCAAGAATACATTTAGAAACTTCATAATAGGCATCAAAAAGATAATAAATTAAATTTTTTTTCCGACACATCAGCTAAGGAAAAAAAACTCGAAGGCTTATCTGCTACGCTGCATTCATCCGTTCTTATTTATGACGGACATAATCGCCGTAAAGAGTACAACACGTTTTCTGGAAAAATAACAATGAAAATCGTTAGAACTACTTCAAGTAAAAATTACAATGAAAATCATTAGCACTACTCATTATTGACGTCACTTGCCTGGTTAATCATATCAACTATACTACACACGCAAAAGATGGGAATCATAGCGCAAGAGAACGGCTGATCGTTAAAGTAACGTAAACAATGAGAATGAATATTATTTTAAATTTTTAAGGTATTTTTTAATGGTTCGTTAAATATTTTTTCAAAATTTTATAGGTACTCTTTAATGGTTTATTCTACCTTTGTGATCAGACTAAATTCTAAATGAATGGGCGGATTTTACGCACTTGAAGACTGACGGCATTGCAATTCGGCAAAACAACACTGCTCCAAAGATCGTCGGCATTTAAGTGCCAAAATGATCGTTATATTCGCGTTACTGAATGAGACTCGCAAATGACTAAAGTTCTCCATTATGAATTCATTTTGTTCATTTGTTTAGGATGTAGAAAACAAACTTTACAACTATTACTGACATAAACGTATCCAATCCTTTACATATACCTGTGATAATTAGGATGGCTATTCAAAAGATATGCAAAAAAAAATTAAAAAGTCTAGCCGATCGAAGCTTAGAAAAAAATTGAAAAGAAAAAACCTATGAAAGAATGCATAACGAAGTTTCACAAGATAGGGAGTCAAATTAAATGTTTCCCTTGTTCAACTCATCTGTATAGCCATTAATCAACGCAAATCCTTCGAAACGTTCTCGTTATCGTGCAGACGTCAAAAAAATGGCACTTCATAGCTCCTGCTAATTATACAGTTGCCAATAATATAACCATCTAGACCCACATTGGTCTTGAAAAACTTTGGCTCCCTACTATTGAAAAGATCGAAAATAAAAGACGAGCCTCTTTTATTGAACGTTTGCTTTAAAAAAAATTAACAAAGAAGTGAGTGCTGGTCGTTACACGATCAAATAGAGTCATTCTAATGATTCGTTCCCTAATTACTATATGCTCGCACAATTTATCAGATGATGTTCGTTGTGTGGAAATGCTACTAAATAAGTTTTGTGTTCAGTGAAATAAACGCATATTATGTGAATAAACACTTCAAAGATGTACCACTTTCTCGCTATACTACTTAGTTGGGTGACGACTAGAAAGATTTATTAGCACATGAAAAAAGGATTAACAATGTTTTTGCGAAAGCTATTAGCTGCGATTTCTCTCTTCCCTTAAGCTTCTATCCCGCGCCCTTTCCAAGAAGCTTCTCCTCGAAACGAGGAAAATACAGCCACGCATCTCTATTCCAGAAAGTATGCTCCTTGCGCTATGATCGCTTTCAGTGATACATAATAATTTTTCTGCATATGTCATCGGCGACTATCAGTAGCCTGCCTTTTATGCTTTGAAAGTCATGATGAGGTATTCGATAGCGCCAAATTAAGCATTAGCCTCATCCAATGGCCAAGTTCACTGAAAGCGCTAATTCGGCGCTATCGAATACCATGCATGGTCAAGCTGAACTTGGAACATGCAAAGAACACTTCAGAAGTGATGGAACGAACAGTGACGGACAAGTGGACGACACGAGATGAGACTGGCGCGGTGGTGGACCAATGGGCGGAGCGAAGCTGGCATGGCGAGAGTAGCGGTCTGCATAGACGTGGAGACGGCACAGGAGAAACGTGGCGCCGTGCGGTCGAAGTAAACCCTGAGGGCAGAACTTCATTCCTAGACAACAGACGACTTTACGCTCGTGACTACGTTGTTGAGGTTGGTTGTTCGATCAAACCGCAACAAAAAAAAACACTGTTCGAAAGTGCACAGGATGCAACGTGGTAAATTGCAAACAAAAAAAGAAAGCTGGTCAAACGTTTGTGTTACAGACAACACTTCACATAGCTCTAAAACCACTGTTCTTCATACTATCATCAAATTACAGCACTGCATGCATTCTTCTGCAGCAACAGTAAAACGGATCACAATCTCGCAAGAATTACGTGTTACGATCTATGAATCGTTTGTGACTTGAAATAACATTATCGTTCATGTAAATAGTCTTCGTAATTATGCAGCCCGAAACTGTTTGCAAATGACTTAGCTAGAGTCCGGAGTTTTTCAGAAATGAAACTAGCATAGGATATAGAGACGAGAGAGAAGAAGGAGATTTTCATGTGAATTTTCCCTTCGGAAATTTTGGAATATCTTCGTGTCGGAATTTGATTAATAATCGTTCATGTTTTACCCATAAGCGTTCATCAACTGTTCTTTTTACTTTCTTCAAAATGGAACAGTTTTTCCACAAAGGAACCCAAAAATCTTGTTTAGGTGCTCCCGAGTGCAGTCACAGGCTGTAGTCTCACTTATCGAGTAGTAATGCCAGAGATAGAAGAAATTTCATGAGCAGTGCGCTTCCAGGAATTATGATGAGTTACGTGCTTACAAGCGACTCTTTAAGGCATGTCAATTTCTTACCAGGATGATATTTGTTAGTTTAAATTTCAGAGCGAGACGCGTAACATTTGAGATGAACGGCGAACAACGCGTATTTATTATTTATCGAATTGTCGTCCAACTTCAACAACTTATTCTAGTCGATGATCTTTGGATATGATCGAATCGATTTGCACGGAAACGAGCAAATTGATAATATCAAACAACCGACAAGCTCAATTTGCTCATTTGTATCCTTCATCACATAAATGTTCCTACATCAACTACCAGTAGAAATAAGCAAAACAATACATAATAAATTACCTCTAAGAGGCTTTCCGGTGAATATTTTTTAAAGCTGCTGTAAACTTCATGGTATTAGCGGATTTTATGCTTTGGTAGTAGCAGCTATTCGTCGGGTTGTGAGTAGAAAGTATTTCGTTGAATTGCTGGCTTTTATGACTACCGAATTACTAGAGCGAAAGAAAAAGCAAATGAAAAGACATTGACTGAAGTAATCTGGCTAGCGGAGTGGTGGAATGCGTAAGCGGAATGTGAAACATCGTTGTGTGGGTTATCGTTTTCGTTTTCGGCAGCACTACCCAATGGTAGTGTTGTTTTAAAGATCGCAATGTATAATGCTTCGGCAGTAATTCGGAATCGGACAACGTTACGGCTATGAAAAGTGAACTAAGTTTTTTTTTTCAAATATATGTATCTTTTTAAATCGTAAGTAATGCCTATAAGAAAAAATAAAGTTTTTAAAATCGACAAAGTAACAAACAGTTTCTTATCTGATGATGACTATGTGAATTTTCAGTTGCATAAAAAGAATAACTGTTTTTGTGCAACCGAAAATTCATGCAACAAATTATACGAAACAACATTGCAACCATTTCTCGACGTCGGCTAGGCAAACGCTCTTCTGTTATGCTTCATGTAAGCTTTATCAAAAAGCCTACATAAATGAAAAAAACTCGAATGGACGGAGACATACATGTATGGTAGTGCGGTGCTCGGTTCCAAATAAAGCTTAATTCCTATTTTTTTAAATTTTGATTTTATTACCGGCTATTCGATTAAGCCGCTTGTACTCTTCGGTGTACCTAGAATATTTCGTTACTCGTTTTTTTTGCTACGGTTGTTTCGTCGAGATTTGCTGTTTGTTATCGTTAGTGCAGAGTACTTTCTGAATAGAGGCGACGACGCTTCCATTTTCAGCGTTCTTCGAAAGGTCAGTAACTATAAAACGGAAAGACTTTCATCTCTTTGAGGGAATTTCCATTTGTGACTCGCACGAGCAACGACTACCGCCCATATCAAAGTACATTCTTTTGCGATAGCTTCATCCTGTTTTAATAAATATGATTACATTTTGGGTATCATCAATGGTGACATCATTTCCAAAGCTATTCACGTCACAAGGAGATTTCTATTTGACGGAAGACTTCTTTTCAAAAAATAGTTTAATTTTTCTTTACAACGCTCCAAGAAGTAGTATACATTCGATATATTCGACAAGGTCTGAATTCAATGGAGAAGTGAATTAAACTCCAAGAGAATACAACGGACATAAATAACACCGATCTTCATCCTTATACATGTTTCTATTTTGTAGAGTGCACAATGATGACCGACTCCATTAGTTGTGAATATCTTATTTACGAAAGATTATTTATGAATTTACGGAAGTTATTTTTCTTACGGAAGATCTAAGAGAGTTTTTTATTTACAAAAATTAACGAAAGAATTTTTATTAAAAATTATTCACGAAGGAATTTAATGCACTCGTCGAACCATTCACGTTGACTCGATCAAAAAACCTGATTATAAGGACCCTTCTACGAGAATGGACTAGACATAAAAAAAAAATCATTTCTAGTGTCTTACATAAAAAAAGAAAAAATTAGTTTAACTAATTAAATCAAAATCTTTGATATACGATATCGCAAATACCCAGTCCACTAGAATTTCCTATGTCTTTCGTGCGATCAGATCAACTAGCCAACAAGTCGTACCACTTTCGCCGAATTCACTACTCATAAAATGCTTTTTTACTTACTCATGTCGTATATTGTGCTATCAGTTGATTGTTTCCATATTTCATGCTCCTAATATTTTAATTCTGTAAGGCTATCGTCATCATTACAAATTCCATATAACTATTAAACGAGGATCATGAAAATCCTAAATCTTTATCAAAGAGGAATCAATCATCAACCGACACAAAAGATAGATTTTGCCAATCGTCGTTTCGAATCGTTAACCGCATTTCAGCGAATAAAATTCGAGAAAAATATATATCAAGACAAAATTATCAATGCGTTAACAAACAGCAACGGTTTCATTCTTCTCTACACAATTTAACAAATTAAATTTCGATTACTACAGAATTTTCACACGAATTGTCGATATATAAGGTGAGAGATTCAGAAAACTTTTTTTTTTTTTTTAAATTGGTTACCGCAAATTTTGTAAAGTCCATGTGTTTTCTTCAGCAGAAAACAAAGCCAACTGAAGCGTGATTTTTCAGTGAGATCTTTGAAAATGTAAGGGATTTTCTGACCAAAAAATGATTCATTCAGCACAAACACTAATTAGCAGCAAGCCATTAAAATGCAACAACTTCAATGAATGGTTGCCATCGTCAACTTATGAAGCTTATTTCCTACAGTAACTGCTGACGTGTGAACAATTAAGTGGCTGCATGCCTCAATCACTAACACTTAGTGAACTGTTTAGCAGATGAATGCTTCCGAAAACCTCTAAGGTATAAACTGAAATGATACTACCAAAACGCATAATGAATTTGGCATACCTTCAATTTGGCATAAATCAATCTGAATCAATTTCGCATAAAAATCACCTTCAAGGATGATCAGTTTAATAAAACTGGTATCACCATAAGCGGAGGAAAGAGTGTCATCAATCTGGCATTCATCTTCACAAGAGCAGCAAAGAAAGCAAAGAAATCGGGATCACCAGCAGGCAGATCGCAAGGTAACCCAATATTGCTCATAGCAATCATCGAAAAGAAGAGGAAAAAGATTCGCTTGTTCGCCCATATGGAATCATGTGGTGGAGCTACTAAGCGTAAGATCGAGGTGGATCGAAAAATGGTTGCCAGCTGCATCGATGGAGAACGAATCGAGGAAGTCACAATTGCCGAAAGTATCTGAAAGAAAGAAAATTTCACCACGGGTGATTCTAACTCTATTCCACTATTCATTCCAATAATTCTGATATGTACGGAGTCATATAAAACGATAAGCTTCAGCATTTACCGAGTTACTTCAAACACAGCTTTTGCGATAAATCTCATTAAGTGAAAAAAAAAACAACCATCTTCCTTAAAAAAAAAACAAAGGGGAACTGCTCCCGAGGATTCTAATCGACTCTAGCAATACGGCGCTCATTTCGCCACTTAATGAAACGTAATTCTCTCAGTGTTCCCTCTGGGGACGCACACGCTATATGGTTTCATCTGACGACTACTACGTTACATAGTCGTTGCGAATGCATCTATTCTATTCAAGAATGCATGGAGTTTACTACATCCTGATACGTCGAACACCCTCTTTACTTTAGCTACCCATACTGATCGCATTCGTTGTCTTACCCTTCTCTTCATCTCCCTCAATTCCTCTTTACTTTAGTTACCTATACTCATCGCATTCGTTGTCTCACCCTTCTCGCCATCTCTCTCGAACTTCTGAGTTCATTTTTTCACAAAACATCGACAGGCTTCTTGAAATTATGGTAATCTGAAGTCATACTGATAACGAACGCGTTCAGCGAGCATAAAATCAAGAAATACTTTTAAATTTCATTTGTTGCAGATTTTCTCGAAAATTTACAATTCCCACGATTTATTTCATTGCAACAGTTTCAATTCGTTGGTTCAAACTTTTGTGTATATTTCATCTATGGGAATTTTACGGAGCAAATTCAAGAATGTGTTTCGCTATGCACCAATGTCACCCTAGTTCAACGAATTGAGACTATTTTCTGGCAAAGTTAATAATGCTCCAACTTTTAGGGAAAAATATGTAAAATAAACGACGAAATTTGATGTGAAAAAACGAACTGGTTTGATCACAAAGTCCGGTAATCCTGCCAAGCTTTATTAATCCATTATTTATTAGTTTGTATGCACTAAGGAAAATTTGCAATTTTCAAAGGAAATTACGGTGACATCGTACCTGTTCATGCAAATGGGTGCACACACGTGTACATACATACATACGGGGACACCGACGGGTAGTAAGGTGGTACTGTTGCTGCGAAAAGAGTACTGAACGGTCTGATCAAGATATTCGGACTAAAACGATCAGGATGACTGATCGAAAAGTCGTTAGGCATGTACGGATCAAAACGCCGGGTTTTTTTTTTGAAATTCCTGTACGGTCGCAAAAGCGAATAGGATTTATCGCATAACAGCGAGCAGAATCTTATTATAACGAGCCTCAAACTCTGGAAGTAACACCGAAAGAGGATTTAGCGACCAACAAATGCTACAAATGACGGTGCCGGAAAATCAACATTCTTTGATAACTTTTCTTGAAATTTTTCTAAATTATTTAACTCCCCCTCATCTACTGTCAAAGTATAACTACATCCTCCCCACCCAATCTGCAGACCGTTCCCTAAGAAAAACCTGAAACCTGCGAGTAACGTACCCCCAATCCCCCTCCCTCCCCTCCCCCACCCCGCTTTCCAACTTCACCTCGTCCCAACCCTCCACCCTCCCTACCTGAACTTCGACCGTTACCACCACCCGCACATCACGCCCGACCATTCCTAACCTAATCAACGACGTCCGACTGAGATTGTGAAATTGTTGAGAAATCCGCGCCAAGATCATGCGGAAATCGTATCTCAACTTCGCTTCAAAATCTTCGAATCAACTGATGCAGCTAAAAACCGTTTTTGATATGCAGCACGACTCTATACTACCTTGTAATCTGATAAGGTCAGCAGCGAGTTTGTTCGTTATGTGTTATCTTTAGTGGAAGTCGTTTACTATATTTTGAGGTTGTCGACGCTTAAAGTGGCTACCAAACACCACACATGTATATATATACACATTCAATGAAATTAAATGAAATTAAATAAATGAAATTAAAATAAACGAATAGTAATTACAACGTTGCACAGAGAATAAAATCCATTATTCACAATCGTTATTTGCATATTTTTTGAACGTTTATACATCAAATGTTCGTTAACCGTTTCGTGTTAATATTCACCTATTCTTTTCATTCGCCGCTGCATTTTTTGTTCTCGCAAATGCAAATGTTGTTTAATTAGCATTTTTGCTAAGTGGGCGAAAAATTTCGCTCAAGAAGGAATCATTTTTTGAACGCATAATGATATAACAATTTAGTATTAGTGATACTAAGGTGATTGTTTGTATTTGCTTTGGTTGAATGTGCATGTATTGCATGTGTGGTGTTTGGTAGTCACAATTGAGAAACAAACGAAATTTGTGTTGTGAAATTTTAGTGCTTAGGATGATGACCTCTCGTACCCAACTATTCTCACTTCAACTTCTGTAAAGGATATGGGCAGTCGAAAATAACTGAGCACAATTCCGATATCGAAAAGCTGGCTGGCAATGCATTTCGCCACTCATTGTTCATCAATCCGAGCTGCTTTAGCAGTTGAAAAAAAAAAACGAATTTTTGAGAGAGCTATCCTATAAAAGCGGTTGTTTCTTGCTCATTATTGCGCATGCGCGCTTATTTCGGATTTTACTGCAACTGGCAAGTCTAATAGTCGCATTGCCAAAGCGCAAGTCGGCGCCTTGACGTATTTCCTCTACTTTTTGTTCGTGCAAATGCGCGACCAATATAGTAGACGGGAAATGTTTTGTTTTTTTTTTGAAGAAAAAGGGGGTGGAAAATCCTAAAAATTTAACGATGTCTTACCGTCAAACTTATTGCCAATACAAGGCAAAGGGTTGGAGGCGCACATGTCGGTAATCAACATTGCATACAAACGACATTAACAACAAGTTGCACTATCGTAGAGGCAGTTTAACTTTATGCTTTGCCGTTAAGGCATTCGTCGCGTTCTTTCTTCACATAGTTCAGTCGACAACTTTCTGTCCTCAACCAGTGTGGTTTAACGACATAGCATGGACTTATTATTTCCAAAATAGTGCGCAAAATATATTTTAAAATTCAAAAACACATCTGAAGAGTTCAAAAATATACCTGAAAATTTGAAAAATACAACTGAATATTCAAAAATATATCTGGAAATTCAAAATTATCTTAATTCTTGCATAAAACCGAATCATCTCACCATAACATATCGAACAAAAAGTAAAATATTGTAAGGGTAATAATTTAAGGGTTTTTGCAGAGGATCGTTCTTCTAACGTCATAATTTCTAAGAACACAGCAGCACTATGTGATTTCAAGTTTTGAAACCCGGTCGATCATATTTTCGACGATATTTGGAAGAATTTTGTTGTTGGATTTATATCGGCTTCGGACGTCGTTCCACGCCAATAGATACAGATTTTTCTACCAATGTTCATTGCGTTTTTTTTTTTGAGAGCACACTTACTGCCAGTATTGTTTCTAAGCATCTAAAATACATCTATGATATTTCAGCCATACGTAGATTCGTGCAGCAACCAACATTTCCCAGTTTTTTTTTCCCTCCCCCCCCCCCCCCGCCCTC
>JPKZ01002700.1:107147-126307 GCA_000803305.1 Toxocara canis | reverse complement strand
CCCCCCTCTTTCCTTTCAACGCACACAAGGACAAGCGCAGTTTCACCATAAAACTTTATGCAAAAGTCCGACTGAAAAACTCCATAAATTGCACTTAGAGTGTAAAACAGTCACACTTCTTTAATTCAAACCTAACAGAAAAAAAAGCTGTTATAGGGAGCATAGTTGAAAAGATAAACGCACTTTGATGATTTCTGTGAGACGAAATATCGCAACAGCCGAACTGCGAGAAACGGCTTTTTGCTCATGAAGATGGCCATTGAGCACAGTTTTGAGCAGACGAGAAATCTGATCAGCCTGACGCGCCCCCTGAAGTTAAAGAAAACTCAGATTTTGAAAATTGTCAGCCAACATACTACTACGCTATTGTATGACAGCTTAAACCCGATGGCCTCATAAACTTTCGCTCTCTGCGAATATATTTGAAATACTGCAGACTATACATATTTGTAACTGACAACTGCAATTATCAGGTTCGGAATTGGAATAGTTGGAATAATTGAAAAAATAATAACAAGAAGAAATTGTTACGAGGAATACATTCAACTTTTTTACTTAATCTTTTCCTCCAACAACAAAATACTTGTTGATTGTAAGGGCGCGGACAACGATCGTGCTATATGTAATTGAGTAGTTCATATAACAGAAATCACTTCCTTTGTATTTTACATAAGAATGCGACGAACCTTAAAAAAGAGCGATGTACGATGCGTAAGGTGCCCGTGAGGATTATCTTTTGGCCACTCGCAAAGTTCTTCCGCCATTTTGTACTGCCATTCTACAAACTGAAAAACAAATCTCGTCCCACTACTCAACACAATTCATAATTTCGCACATCTAGAAAACCTGCGCCACTTACGAGAAAAGTGTTCAGTAAATGTTATGCAGTGAGCCTTCAAGTTCATTTAAGAGAGAAGAGGAGGAAAGAGTGAAAAAAGAAGGAGAGGATGACAAAGTAACAGATGATATTCCTCTTCCATTATGATTACTCGAGAAAGACCAGAAAACTCCCTTGCACTTCAGGACGACGACGTAGACTACAACTATAGAATCATAGCCAGTGAGAAGCAACGTAAAGAAGAAATAGCACCCTCTTCCCCTTTTCATTCGCCTACTGGATGCCATAATAGCTACGATTATGCGACCCTTTTCAACCAACTGTTAGCTAAATCTCTCAACAACGCCTTAAGAGTAAATGCTTACTTTGGCCGCATTACTCGTAGCTTCACGAGTTAGCATTTCAGCTTGCTGGTCAAATAAAGCCGACCTTAGCGTTCCAATCGCTGATATCGATTTCCGGTCAATAACTCGGTCGATATCGTTTACTGACTTAACGAGAAAATCACAAGGTGTCCAAATAGTTTCGCCAATAAGGTGAAACGCGGGAAGCTAAAATCAACGACAGTCATTCATTCGAAACGCCGAAAAATTACCCGCCCAAAAAAAATACTGCCACTAACTGAAACTTATTCATAGATCCAGTCCAATAATCACCGCAACCATCCAAAGAGTTATGCGTTTATTGTAAAGTGGGAATGGTGTGTAATTTCATCAACGTAAAACAATTTGCAGCCCTTTAAGTGATTTTGTTCACTCCATAAATTGCACTTCAACACATCGTTCATGCACTCCTCTCATAGCATTCACGACTTTATAGAACGTTGCTGTGAAACGATCTATTCACTGCAAAACTCCCCAAATCCATCCTTCATTCTTCTAAATAACTTATATGCTTTTGCAACAAATACTTCCTCAAAAACGCTATCCATAAGGAAGATTTGCAATTTTGTTATCTGCGATTGTTCTGTCGTGTTTTGGCGGACGCAATGAAACATTCAACAACCACCGATAACGCGTTTCGAATAACAGCTGATCTGATCGGTGCGTTTCAGTAGATGAGTATTTTGCATAAAGACAATGAAGCGACCAACAACGCAACGCTGCATGATGATATGACAACGATTAAATGAAAACGCTACGCATGCGAAAGATTTATATTCTAGACACAACTGCCACAGATAAAGAAGATTCAATTCAAATGCAAAAGATCTTAAAGGTAAATTTGACAGCACCGAAACGGACCTGACTCCAGCACGTCAGCACGCATGCAAAACGGTAACGTAGAAGAACACCGGTACTTGAAGCACTGCTAATTCTGAAAGCTTTGAAAAGACTGATAACTCAGAAATGATGGATATATGCTGTTCATGATGAAGCCAGGAGAGGGAGTGGTGCGGAAGGATTCTAGAAATAGGATCCCCGAATCTTGACGTATGAATAGCGACTGTTCTGATTCCTCTTCCTAAAAAACAGACATTGCCCTGCAACGCTGCATTACATATCGCCTCTCCTTACACACATGCTCAACTGTGTCAGAAAAGTTCGAAAGACGAAAGCTCTTTTCAAACAATTAATTAAAATAACCAACACTAACCCTCTTATGCGCTCCCCAAACAGTCCTGATAAGCTTCTTGTCCACCTGTCGGAAGAGGATCGCATGAAATGAGGCTAGTGATATGATCACCATCAAACGTTGCTTATCTGCTATATCATCAACTGCAATTTGTTCTCATTACAATAATGCGAACTCTCTCGAGCAAAAGCTTGTTCTATAAATGCGCCTTGTCTTGGTTGGCACTCCATGCTCTGAATGAGTCATCTCAGTGAAACGGTTAATTAACAGGCTCGGATATGTTGAAGAACCGAGCAGTATGTTGCAACACCAAAGTTCAGACATCACGCAAACAATCGCGAACTTCTTCCAGTAACCGAGGTAACAACTAAACGTGGAGGTAATAAAAGAAACAGATTCACTGGTTGGTGTAACGCTTAAACTGTTAATAACGCTCTCTTCTTCTTACAACGTTAGACTTATTAAGAGGGCATGCTACAGTGGCATCACTGACTACTTTGCATGCAAAGAGGCTGCTGCTAACTTGATATTGAACTCCATCATTCTAAATCAACAAACATTTAACCTAGACGTATACTTTGTGCACTTTAAATGTGCGAATCATTATTTGAAAAAACGAGACATTCAAAGCTCGTGAAATGTCTTTCGAATTTGAAAAGCGTCTTGATTCACGCATACATACTCAATGCCGAATCATCTCTCATCATCACTTCGAATCACTTCAAATATAAAAATGAGCTCGTCGAAGCAGTACTGGAAATGCTCGACATATGCTTTTGTGGACAGCACCATTCCCTGGAATAGGACGGGGGGAAAGACTCCTGGAGCGAGTCACTCCAATGAGAATATGCAAAATAATGACCACTGTACACAACCAGACACGTCACTGACGGCTAATTAAAACCATAACTTACAATTTTCACTTAAACAATGTGCTGCCTAAATCCTCTTAATTGATCTGACGGAATTTAACGCATAAAAAGATACAAGAAAAGTTTACCGGCCACATGATCCCACTTGTCATATAATTCGAGCACGACGTTCCGCAATCGCTCATTGAATTGTGAATCCAAACGCAAATCTTCACCGAACATCTGCTGACAACAATTCTAAAAGTGTAAAACTTATTCAGATTTAATTAACAGCAGTGAACAACAACCCATAACCTATTTGCACGTCAATTATTTATTATTCACCTCAGTTAGTTCCATAAAAATTCATTTTGTTCAACCTTAAAATTTTATAAAAAATAACCATTATGTCAATCAGATAAAAAATTTCTTGTTTAAAAAAAAAGAATTAGCAAATGACACAAACTAGAACACATCGGAGTAAAACTGTGAACAAAAAAGAAGACAATGAAAAAAATGGCAAACCTTGAAAATGAAACCGTTCATGATCTGTGAGTCGATCTGCACAATAACTCCTTGCAACGGCCTTAGATATTCGGATTCGGCACCGAACTGAGATGGATTATGATGCGCCATTTGCATCGCCCTTAAAGCATTACCGCACTCACATGCAGATAATGGAAGAAGTATCCCGCAAAAGAATGCACCAAAGTAACTTCTAAGTGCTCTAAACAATATTACTCCATACGAGCAAACGTTACTTGCAAAAGTGCCGTTAAACCTTTTTCTTCAGAAACAAACAAGCGTCTTATTGGCATAAAATAACATTTCAAAGCCAACAAAAGAAAAGTTGCATTTTCATGTAGCTCATGAAAATCGCTTCATCTACCATCCAATTTTGCAAAAAGAATTCGATATTTTCATACGGCTCTTCATATCAAACAGCTCACGACACACCTCATTCTAGCGGAGTAATTTGTAAAAAGCATGTGATTAAAAAAAGGCTGAGTTTTACAAGCGGCTATTTATATACATCATGAGTGAGGCCAAGTACCTTAGTTGCTAAATGCAACCTCTAAAGGCGACCACTCTTATTAGCAAAACCTAAAATCAAAAATCGCACCAGTCTTTCAGTGAACTCAGTTGGAGTTTTAGTGTTCTCTAGTACTCATTATCATTAGTACAGATGAAGCCATTCACCCGATGCATTCAGAAAGAACCTCCTTTAAAAAAAAGTGACAATCATTTCGACCAGAAGTGGTTGTTAGCCATCAGCTTACTTGAAGAAAGAGGACCAATGCTGACGAAGTACTGAGTGCTTCTGAATAATTTCATCGAAAATCACTAGAATCGACAAAAGATTGCCCATTGTACGCCACGCCCTCAACAACTTCCGCTCTCGTACACCACCCAACGTGTCTTCCCTGATAAAAAATGTTAACATCGTTAATCGACCAATAATGAGGATCAATTTAAAAAAAAAAAAAGAAAACTGTTAAACCGAACTTCCGTCATATATTCTCTGTACAAATATTTCAGCTATTAAGTAAGCGGTTGTGTTCATGCATATGAAAACAAAGCGTTTCTAAATACCACCTAATTTCTTCATGACAGATTCGTCAGATTACGACTAAACATTACTATTATGGACAACTATTTTCAACGGCATACAACTTGCATACTTACTTTATTGAAAAAAAAAAACTGCTTTTAAAAGATGAAACTTCATCGGCTTCGAAGTCTCTATTCGAGAGAATATAGCAAAATCTAGTCATTTAGTGTTTATATACCAACTGCCACAACAAATCCAACAGAACGCTCCACTTTTCTTCCACTTGGCAGCACAGTGATTTTCCATTTCTTTCTCCGTGATACAATTTTATTCTTTTCCACCACTGCAAAATCAGACAATCCCAAATATCCGCATTAAATACAAATAGTTGACTCATTAGCACGTGAATACCGAAACGTCCTTTCTTGAACTATATTGTGCATTTACAGAGTTAGTGAAAAGCTGTGACAGAGCACACAAATGGCTAGAGGAGACACCGAAAGAGAGCTACTGTAGTTACTTGTGGCCTTCACAAGCTTACAAGTTACATGCACTCGTCGTTCATTTGTGGCCCATACAAGTTACACCATGACGATACATCACAGCCGCTAATTTTAAAAGCACCAAAAAATAAGAATCAAAATTTTTGAATGGCTCTGGATTCATCAGCACTTATGCATTGAATTTTCCGTAAAGTCTAAAGGCATTGGAAAGAGTTTCTGAAAGACTAGCTTAACGAATGCAATAATAAAGAAAAATTACTTTAAGCCGAAAAAGTTATGCAACTGGAGAAGAAAATTACGGAACACTTCATAACAACGATTTATATAGACGGAAAGTTCTTGTAGAAACGGCAGAAAGCGGGCCATCATCTTCACTGCCCCGCCCTCCTTTTCCAAACATCCATCCACTGCAATGAGATAAATGTATTTTTGAAAGCAAATCATAAAAGTAGTTATTTCGCTAAAGAAAGGCAAAATGTGAAAGTACAGACAGCTCTGGAATGCAACCGACTTTTGATATAGGCGAGTAGAACGATATGTGATCGCCAAAACATTTATACAATATCTAAACGGCATCAGTTTTCTAGTTTTCGAATTTTTTGAAAATGATAGCTCTTGTTTTGTTTTTTTTTTTAGTTTTGCAAAGCTGCACTATCTTCTTAAGCTTACATTTCGCTGCACTATTTAGTTGCTCATATTTGCCTCGTTTCGTCTCCCCTATTTTCAGCCTATTTCACATATCGTATGTAATGTCCCCATGTTGAAAAACCATTCCAGAGCGTAAACTGGTCATTGAGAAACAATTGTGCTATTCGTTCGTTTACTACACGCTTCTCCACGATAAGTCAAAAATTTCGATGCACTGCGCTTCATCATGCTGGACTACAATACGAATGGAAAATAAGTTCGTTTAGCTGAATTGGTTTCAAATAAATTCCAAGATTGGTTAACTTAGGCGTTCACCAATCTCTTCGACATAATACCGCAGTTATCACTACCGAAAACAATGAAACGACATGCATCACAATTTTTCGACAACTTGCACATTTCTTCGACATCAAGCAGCTGCCACAACTTATCAATCCTTATACCAAAAGCGCTATACGGATCAAACCAATCTGCCAACTGAACCCTAAATTACTTCCGGTCAGCATGGAATGAATGGAACATAATTAGTTTAAATATCTGTCGCATAAAAGCAGGCAACACAAAAATTCAGAATACCCATCATCATTACATTATCATTACAAACGGATCATTTCAACCGCTTTCTTAACAAAACATTTTGACTTCCCATATTCGATAATGACTTAATGAAGAAAAGAAAAAATCGAGAAACAATAACTTAGCTATTCAAACGTATTCAAATGAATTTTGTTGAATCGAGGCGACGAAAGTTTGCAAAGAAAAAAAGCTCACCATCTTCACCGTACGTAAGCAAAGCACGGAAGTGTTCGTTTCTTGCCATATCAGTCAATAGCTCTACCTCCAAAGAGAGTGAGGCGAACGTTATAATGCATTTGTCGATCACTGCATTACCACTCCGCGCAAACTCCACAATTCCAGTAGAATCTCGTATTCCACTCTTCAAAAACCGACACTCATGTAAACATCTAATTTCGATATTTAACAATTGTAATTCAGTTCAAGTTAAACGCTCGCTCTCACGAATACGTTAAGCTCAACGGTTAAAACCATACAACATTGCATACTAAACGCAATAAACATTTTCTTCTCGTGAAGTCCGCCAAATTGCGGAAATCGTTATTCCTTTTCAGCTATTTCCGATGAAATAAATGAACCTTCGCGCCGATATCCTATTTGTGATTAATTGCATGTTACTAATCACAAATAGGATTCATCTCAAGCCGACCTCTTCGATTCGTTGACTTTCCCTTAGACAACAGCTAACGCGTAACACAAGCAGAAAGGTTGAAAATGATAGCACCTCGACTTCTCTTCAACTCACTGTATCGCACTTCCGACTCTAATTCATCTCTCGCCATCCACCAACACAAAAATGGCTATACATGTACAGTGAATAATGACAGAGAGTTGTACATGGTAAATGTGGTAAAGGTGGAGACATAGAGGAACAGGCACGCCGAGTAAGTAACATGTACATATAATGCAAGTGCAACAAGTATGGACATTGTGGATTTTTTACCTATATGTTCTTTTTAAAGTTAAAGTTTACCATCTTATTGGAACAGTTGATCTGAGGATATAATTTAAGTACCATCGGAGAGCGTCTTCGAAATCAACGGACTAATCGTAAACTTCAGGGAATTTATTTGGCTTAAAAACCATCGAATCAAAAGACAACAAAAACGAATATACGCATTAGCTGGCAAAAGCATTCCGTTATCATTACAAAGTCAGCAATAGCGATGAGTGAGGCGGTAGCGGGAAAACCTCCAAACCAAATATGCCGTTGACTCTTGGTGGACTATACGATGTAAATAGGATCTACCGCTACAGTAATGCAGAATCAATAAATTCTGAAATTTTAGGCGTTCCTCCTCCTTAAGACGATAACATTTTTGCCGTTGTCAATTATACATCCAACGATTTTTGATGTTTCTGAAAATAACCCTAAAGGTTTACCAGGAAAGTAACCCAAAACGTTACCAAACTCCCGTAGCGGTACATAACAATCAGATGTGCCCAGCATTGCTATCCTGGTTAGATCTCTGCTTTAAAAAAAAAAAAAGTGCGAATTGCGGAAGAATAAATGTTGTACATGTATAGCCAGATATTCATTCAGTATGTGTTTACACGCAAAATTTCTTCCTGAATGCGACGAAAAAAACTAAATGGAAGGTTTTGTTTTCAGCAGATTTCGTTAACCTAATCTTGAGAATTTCTCAACGTTTAATGGGCGATGCAACTCAACTCAGCGCACACGATAAACTTCACTATGGAATGGTACCCCATTCGATATGTAAACGAAATTTTGAGCTAGTGACCGAGCAAAAACGTTTCTCTAAGAATTAAGAACTGAAAACTATTTCTTCCTTTTTTTTTCCCCCCCCCCCCCCCCCGGCTTCTTCCGTCCTCTTTCTTACACAGTGTGATGCTGATTTCGTCTCTTCTATTGTTTTACTGCCACTTTTTCATGTACCTCCCATATACTCGAAATGTGCTAAATTCAACTAGGGCATTTTTCATTATTTTTCCAAATATTTTATGTGCAGTCCGATAAAATGAAACCTTTGGATACTCTACCAAATGCATTTTCCGAAGCTTCGTTTTTTTTTTCAACTTGCTTACTGTTTTTTTTGAGTAGTAAGTTGGTACATTCATTTTCATAGTCAGAAAATCCTGAAATGAATTAAATGAGGGAGCGTATTCATGAGACTGGTACGGCGAGATAGGTGGGTGCAGAAACGATGCGAGCCGAATGGCCCATGATCGCGTAATTAGCTGTGCGGATCGGCGTGTGTGCTCGGTGCTCAGCAACCGACCAATGCCCGAATGTACGACGCCAATGCTGAGCGTCCACTCATAATTGCTGCGTGGACCGCTCGCTGTGTGTTAATTTGAAAAGTGATGAGGTCAGATCGATGGACTCAAATAAGGCCATCCGCACCCCTCTTCTCCCTCCCTTCCCCTCTCCTCGCCTCCATTATGCTCGCGTCCATTCGCCTTTCCTACCGGAAATCCACATAGTGGTTGCGATCAAAATGCATGCAAATTGGTGGTTCGCCTTCTACAACGAAATCGCTAAGCCAAGTCAATTAACCATTAAAGGTGTGCAGAGACTATTAAAATTGTGGTCGTGAACACTTCATTAGCAATTGATTAAAACGTCCCTTTCCTTTATTCCCCTCACCCCCCCCCGCAACGTAGAGAGTTGATGTCTCTGAGAATGCAGCTGGAATGCACATTGTGCCAAGAACCACTGCTTGGTATAACAAAGACGATGGCAACGACGGATAACAACTGCGCTGCGCTCATTCAAACGCCTTAATTAGAAAATGGCAAACGCTACGCTTAACGAGGAACAGTTAATAAGTGCTGAAACCTCAAATGTGACCTAAGTTATATGACGCCGATCTTGGTGAAGTTAAGTTGGGCTACGCTATCAAACGCTGTTCGAATCAAATATGGTCGTTATGAAAGCTCTAATCCCAGCACCTTACTATCAATTCAGTGAACAAGCAACCTGGACCAAGAAGCACTTCTAACCAGTTTCACTACCATTAAAAGAAATTTGTTGACTGCAACTCCGATTACTCGTGCACGTTTTCCATACAACCGCATATATATATATATACATATTGCCCGAATGTACGACGCCAATGCTGAGCGTCCACTCATAATTGCTGCGTGGACCGCTCGCTGTGTGTTAATTTGAAAAGTGATGAGGTCAGATCGATGGACTCAAATAAGGCCATCCGCACCCCTCTTCTCCCTCCCTTCCCCTCTCCTCGCCTCCATTATGCTCGCGTCCATTCGCCTTTCCTACCGGAAATCCACATAGTGGTTGCGATCAAAATGCATGCAAATTGGTGGTTCGCCTTCTACAACGAAATCGCTAAGCCAAGTCAATTAACCATTAAAGGTGTGCAGAGACTATTAAAATTGTGGTCGTGAACACTTCATTAGCAATTGATTAAAACGTCCCTTTCCTTTATTCCCCTCACCCCCCCCCGCAACGTAGAGAGTTGATGTCTCTGAGAATGCAGCTGGAATGCACATTGTGCCAAGAACCACTGCTTGGTATAACAAAGACGATGGCAACGACGGATAACAACTGCGCTGCGCTCATTCAAACGCCTTAATTAGAAAATGGCAAACGCTACGCTTAACGAGGAACAGTTAATAAGTGCTGAAACCTCAAATGTGACCTAAGTTATATGACGCCGATCTTGGTGAAGTTAAGTTGGGCTACGCTATCAAACGCTGTTCGAATCAAATATGGTCAACATTTCCAGCAGCAATGTGCTGCTGGAAATGCAATACGACGGATATCCCATTGCTTCCTTTCAGCAGCGACTGCAGCACTGCGCAGCAACATGCAGCGCGATGCTGCGTTAATAGTAACAGCTTTCGTATTGCTGCAAACGGAAATGGCTATTCGGACTCAAGGGTCACTTAACTGCATAGAACGCAGCATCACATAAGGGGAACACAAGGCAAGGAGAGTCCTTTATTGAGAATCGCCAAATCAATATGAGGTTGTGACGATCGTATAGCAAAAGCAATAGCACATTTTTACCATACAAGCGCATTGAATGCCAAGAAAAAAATGCTTGTACAAATAAAGTAGCATTAGAAGCTCAACGCCATTTATAGGAAAAGTATTTTGTTCAGGCTTCCTCCTCCAAATCCCCTTGCCCTCCCTCACGTTTAGAGAATCTTGCCAAAATGCTAGTAGAGAAGGTGACCACCTCTAAAACTTGCTCACTGAATTACCGGTTCTCTAACTCAGTTGGCTAAAGTAATTACCTCAAATGTGGTAAAAACTGGGTAATATGCAAAACGGTCTGAGGACTAGTTATGCAGACCGGCGCAAAATTACCTCAACTCTCGTAGGACTGGGACATTACGCAAATAAAATTTGAGAACCATTGCCCCTGAATGATGAAGACGCCTCAACGAAAGAAATTTGAATGAAAAAGTTATATCAAATTCCTTTTACTGATACTAAAATGAATAGTTTTTTTGGCGATAGGAGTATTAGGAGACTATTTTACAGAATCGAAGGATGTGTTGCAAAAACTGCCGTTTTTGCAAGTCAGCGTAAATCAGTCGAAGTGAGCGACATGAGATATTACTGTCTTTGTGTATGTTCGAATACAGTAATGTGAGCCATATGCGATATTACTGTCTTTGTGTGTATTCGAATACAGCTCATTTGATGTGAGCGACATGCGATGTTATTGTTTTGCTCATATTCGAGAACAGTGATATCGTTCTGGCTCACATCACTGTGCCCAAATATGAACAAAACAATAACATCGCATATCGCTCACATCAAATCAACTGTATTCGAATATACACAAAGACAGTAATATCGCATATCATGCACTATTCACGATCCATGAACACAACAATTTTCAACGCTTCTCCTCTGACCGTAGTACTTACTTATCTACGATCGTAGCATCCGACGAGTTTCGTCTGAAGGCCGTTCTCTGAACTGGCTTTTGCTCGCATCAACTTAGTGCCCATTCTATTGCGAAAAACTGCCGTTTTTGCAAGTCAGCGTAAATCAGTTGATGTGATTGACATGCGATATTACTGTCTTTGTGTATGTTCGAATACAGTGATGTGAGCCATATGCGATATTACTGTCTTTGTGTATATTCGAATACAGTTGATTTGATGTGAGCGACATGCGATGTTATTGTTTTGCTCATATTCGAGAACAGTGATATCGTTCTGGCTCACATCACTGTGCCCAAATATGAACAAAACAATAACATCGCATATCGCTCACATCAAATCAACTGTATTCGAATATACACAAAGACAGTAATATCGCATATGGCTCACATCACTGTATTCGAACATACACAAAGACAGTAATATCGCATGTCAATCACATCAACTGATTTACGCTGACTTGCAAAAACGGCAGTTTTTCGCAATAGAATGGGCACTAAGTTGATGCGAGCAAAAGCCAGTTCAGAGAACGGCCTTCAGGCGAAACTCGTCGGATGCTACGATCGTAGATAAGTAAGTACTACGGTCAGAGGAGAAGCGTTGAAAATTGTTGTGTTCATGGATCGTGAATAGTGCATGACGCGAGGCGACATTTTAGCAGCGTATCGGTACACAAGTCAACAACAAACAACTTAGCATATCAGGAAAAAAAAACGTTCTCCTCCATCAAAGTAATTTAATGAGTTAAAATTTAACGTAAAAGCGAAAGGTTGTTTGATTGATGAATAAAAGATGAGAACAACGAACGTCTATTGAATGTGTTCTCCATCTATGAAAATCGATGATATTTTCCACGTCATTTCCGTTTCGTTTCTTTACTAGAACTCTATACGATCATCCAAAGTGAAGATCGTTGCCGAACGATTGGTAAAGTTAAGCGAGTACAGTAGGCGAGTCATGGAGTTCAGATTTACGGCTAGCGAAAGCATTACAGCATACTGCCATCGAATTGAAAATTGGGTCCAAGAATCGACGCACGAAGAAGTCCCAAGCCTGAAAAATTAACTGTTCACGGCCTAACGATAGCCAACAAACGAAAAGCAAGAGAAACATGAGTTGCCACTTAGCAGCAGTTAGAAAGCACATTTTTAGTGCGGCACGTTCAGAAAAACAAAAATAAAAATCAAAATATAGGCAAAACTGGAAAGAGACATACAAATAGGGACGCATGAAATTGTGGGGAATAGGGACATCGTTTAAGAATCTAGCTGCTGCGTGATACAACGACAGTCGAATCTGTTCAATATTATAACTGAACGCGATCGCCTCTTCTCATTCCCATCGTGTCTGTGTAGCATGACCTCAGGAGAACGGAGTAGACATGTATATTGAAAAGTACAAAGGAAAACGAAAGCCGATAAACATATAGCGAACTTTGATATTCACAGAACCCGAAGATGGATATTGTTAAGGCGAGTGAAAGAATGCAGACGAAGGAGCCACATCTACTGTCCGAAAGGAGGTCTTTGCTTTGCGGTCTTGTTAGACTTCCCATAAACGTAGTTTACAGGTTACTGTTATGCAAGCAGCGTGTTTACTCGCTGTCTACTTGTATGCAACGCCGCTGTTTCCTTTTCTTAATTGACAATACCCTATGTAATGCACCTAAGATACACAGATGTACATACGAAAATATGACCCACAGACACCAAATCAGTAGGCCTTACAGACTACTTCCGGCGATCCTCTGCTTCTTAAATTAACACATACATAAATTGTCTGCCTTGACCGTATTATACCATAACACTGAAGTCGCCGTATCTTGTCTATAATATTTATTAAATCTGTTGATGGTATACGCTTGATGGAGATCGTATTAAATAACAAAAACACGTTTTGAACTTGTAGAAAATATCACCTTGGCGATCGCATTGGCCGGAATGGCGATAAGTCTGCCGATTGGTGTACACAGGAAGATGCTGATAGCCGAGAATAGCGCGAAGAGAATTGCGAAAAGAATCGCAATTGGAATGACAAAGATAGCGGTCAGAAGCTTGTAGATTAGTGCAGCAGTGAATGAGTAGACATGATGAGCGGCACGCCATGTCCATTGCCACGAATGACTCGAATCTGGTTCACCGAAAACGTCCCCAAATTCTATCATGACATGGTTGTTCAGACCCTGGAACAGCGAGCTAATGTATCATCACTTCAGATTAAATTTTCAAATCGATAAATTCAGATGATATAGTACGAAAATATTTGATGGTTCTCGTCAGCATTCTTTTCCAGAACAAAAATGTCTTCAGGACTCTCTTCGTTTTTTTCGAACGTTTTTTAAAAAAACCTTTCCATGCCCAGTGCCAAATTGAATCGAATTATTTAAGCCCATAGCAAGCACATTCAAAGCGTTTAAAATAGTTCATAGAAAAATCCCGACAACTAAGAATATTCAGTTCGCGAGCAACCGAAATGACATGTAATCACCTTGAGGACAATTTAAACACGATCAATACAGCTACGTTTAGATTTACAGTCCATCGAAGGAGCTTAGAAATTAACTATTTGAGGTAAGAGTAGCATAACCAGTATACATATACGCAGCTCATAACGTATGCTTGAAGACTTCCCACATAACATCAATATTCAGTGACCACAACTTCTGCAAAACACGAGAAAAGATAATGTAATGGCGATCAAAGTGTCTGGTACGAACGTTCACTAAAGTTGTTTTCAAAATGCGATCACTTTCGCTCATACATACAACTGTTTCACGAAACGGTCGCTTTTACTCGCTTCTGCTTCCACAGTATTTCATTTCCACTCGAAACATAATACATCCGCGGTGTACCGACTGGGTATCAAAACGAATTTATATGTTGCAGGATGAACGTTGCTGAAATATGTCAACTCTCCATCTACTTCTTTATTCATTTCATCTTTACGCTCGGATCACACCTCCCAAATACATATTAACTATTCATAGCCTATCTACCTTACTCCACATAATCTAGCCCTCAAGCTCCTCGTAGTCGAAACGTTCAGTATGCATATCGAAACGATGAAATGAAGAGATAATTGAAAGGAAATGAATATGAAGAACACAATCATTAGGAATGAGCCTAGCAGCGTCTTATTACACGACAACATAGTACGAATACTAAGGTACTTTAAACGCCATAAATTGGTACTTTAAAACGTGCGTAACAGTCGCCGAACGCAATTAGCTTCCCTTTCGTGTGCTCTCATTATCTCTGTTGTCGCTTTTTTTAAACGTTAAATCAATCATCAAAACGTACAAAAACGCAAGTATTGGCCAGTGATAAGAAAGGTAGGCGGGCAGTAGCTCAGTGGTAGAGCTCCCGTTTCGTTTGCGGGAAGACCAGGATTCGATTCCCGGCTGCTTCCCCGACGGATCGCCAGCAGGCAGACCACCAGGCGTTCCGGAACTGGTCAAAACAATCATGCGTGGGCATCATTGTCAGCTGCATCGATATGGGAATCGATGAAATTACAGCTGCCTTTGCATCGATTTTGATAAGAGAGATACATTTACAGATGCTATTCGTCGAAACTGTACCAGTACATTGTATGGGATAACTGTTCCAAGTTGACCAAAAACGATTGCATTCTTTGTTTGATGAGAGCAAATTCAATTGTTTTTAATCGCTAATCGTCAGTTGAGAATGTCGAATCGACGAATGCATCGCATCTCAAATTCGGATTATGAACAACTTAATGATACCGTCTGAAACGCTGATGACTCGGCGCATACAATTAATTCTATGCGATTAATTAGTTGCCAATTCCGATCACAAGTAAATAACGCGAGCAACAATAATTAATAAGCTCAACAAACGTTGCCTTAAAAGAATAAAGTATAAACCTTTTCATCACGATCAAGCATGTTGATGCCAACGGTCATCTGTGGCTCTCCATCAGTTGTCTCTTTGGCTTCCTTCCTATGCCACCATTTGCATACTTTCTTCTTCTCGTCCGTCGTTGTCAGCTCCGTTGTTGTTATTTCACCATTTTTTGACTAAATATTACTCACTGTCTCGAATATTTACTATTTGATGGTATTCAATTTCGAAGACAATAGTTAGTATATATTTTGTGAGAATCCAATATCTAGTTCGTAAAAAAAAAATTCTTTGCAATTCGCTTTTTTAATAGTTCACTGAGCACAATCATTTATAAATTGAATTGAAGCAATTTTCAGTCGTGCAAAATTTGCATTTTGCATTTTGCATATTGCATTACGTTCCTCAAAAATTGAATTGAAGCAATTTTCAATTGCACAACATTTGTATTTTGCATTTTGCATTTTGTACTACGTTTTTCAACATAGCGTACAAATAATAACTTCAAACGACTCATAAACAACTCTATTTGCTACTTCTCAACTATTTTTGCTCGTTATTAGAGCGGAAATATGTGCCCTTTCATACAGATAATAATGATTGAAATACCCTGAGTCTAGCACAAGTGGAAAACTAGACATTGACGGGAAAAAGAATGTACATTCGTTGTTGTTAGCTTTTAAATGGAAGAGAAAAAAAAGAAAAATTGTCACATTCTTAAGATTTTAAGTCAAGTTAGGAGAATTTTAAGTCAAGTTAAGTCAAGTTCTATTCTCTTAAGATTATTGTCACAAGACTCGAAAATTCGGAGAAAAAAAATTACACCAGATTCGAAAATTTGAAAAAAAAAAATTCAATAGATCTGAAATTTCTCGAAGAAAAAATTTCAATAGATACGGAAATCGACCATTTGTTAAAATTTTTGAGTGTTCGTTTACAGTACATCGTACTCTAAGTACAAGTAAGATGTTTGTCGTAGCGCTATGAATGTTACTCGATTTGCGTTTGTTCTTGCGAAAATTTTTGCATATATATTAAGTAAAAAACGCCGATACCATGCACAAATCTCCCTTATAATTTATTCGGAACTATGGGTCTGGTCTACTTTAAAAGATTGCGAGGAAATGATCTCAATTGCGTTCAAAATAACTATGGTCATCACAACACCTAAATATTTCTTTGTAGAAGTAGTAGTATTCACTTTGGTAACGTTTCATGATATGATTGGTCGAATATTGCTCATGATACGGCAAAATCGATAAACAATGACCATATTCTGATTTGAAGTGGAATAAACACAACTGCAATTTCTGAAATGCAAATGCGATCTACTGAGGAGAAATGAGAGACTGTTTTCCCTTCATTGCCGCCGATTGCATGATCTTTTTGATCAACAGTTCTTCTTTCATCCGCTAAAATGTCCCTATAAAACTGTCTGTCGCATTTCCTCTCCATTTTTCTTTCCATGATGTTCACTCTTAAAAAAAGAATTAAAAAGTAACAAAAGTTGAAAAGCACTTTCTAATGAATTCTATACTAATTATGTGAAGCATCTTCAACGCAAAATACGACATGACTATGCTCCTCGCATAAAAGTTCATATAAATCGATGATCATTCCATGAAAACCGATATTAACAGCGGGCCGTTTATTGTTTTAAGCGTGATTAAATTGTCTCATATCGGTGATAGAATCAAAAATTGTGCGTGAAAAAGAACTTTAAGAAATGTGGAGAAAAAAGGATCAAATTGACAATTGCGATTATCGTTGTGTCTGAGCAAGATCAAAGTGGACTCTATGAGTGAACAGTAAGAATCCGAAGCGTTCATTTGCGTTCATTTCATCGAGTCAGCTCGGCGAATGTAAACAACGCTCACAACTAGCGGACCACTAAAACTGTTCCAATTCTCTAGTCGATTACGCAATTGCCTACAAAAGGATCAAATTGACAATAATTTTCAATTGCACAACATTTGTATTTTGCATTTTGCATTTTGTACTACGTTTTTCAACATAGCGTACAAATAATAACTTCAAACGACTCATAAACAACTCTATTTGCTACTTCTCAACTATTTTTGCTCGTTATTAGAGCGGAAATATGTGCCCTTTCATACAGATAATAATGATTGAAATACCCTGAGTCTAGCACAAGTGGAAAACTAGACATTGACGGGAAAAAGAATGTACATTCGTTGTTGTTAGCTTTTAAATGGAAGAGAAAAAAAAGAAAAATTGTCACATTCTTAAGATTTTAAGTCAAGTTAGGAGAATTTTAAGTCAAGTTAAGTCAAGTTCTATTCTCTTAAGATTATTGTCACAAGACTCGAAAATTCGGAGAAAAAAAATTACACCAGATTCGAAAATTTGAAAAAAAAAAATTCAATAGATCTGAAATTTCTCGAAGAAAAAATTTCAATAGATACGGAAATCGACCATTTGTTAAAATTTTTGAGTGTTCGTTTACAGTACATCGTACTCTAAGTACAAGTAAGATGTTTGTCGTAGCGCTATGAATGTTACTCGATTTGCGTTTGTTCTTGCGAAAATTTTTGCATATATATTAAGTAAAAAACGCCGATACCATGCACAAATCTCCCTTATAATTTATTCGGAACTATGGGTCTGGTCTACTTTAAAAGATTGCGAGGAAATGATCTCAATTGCGTTCAAAATAACTATGGTCATCACAACACCTAAATATTTCTTTGTAGAAGTAGTAGTATTCACTTTGGTAACGTTTCATGATATGATTGGTCGAATATTGCTCATGATACGGCAAAATCGATAAACAATGACCATATTCTGATTTGAAGTGGAATAAACACAACTGCAATTTCTGAAATGCAAATGCGATCTACTGAGGAGAAATGAGAGACTGTTTTCCCTTCATTGCCGCCGATTGCATGATCTTTTTGATCAACAGTTCTTCTTTCATCCGCTAAAATGTCCCTATAAAACTGTCTGTCGCATTTCCTCTCCATTTTTCTTTCCATGATGTTCACTTTTAAAAAAAGAATTAAAAAGTAACAAAAGTTGAAAAGCACTTTCTAATGAATTCTATACTAATTATGTGAAGCATCTTCAACGCAAAATACGACATGACTATGCTCCTCGCATAAAAGTTCATATAAATCGATGATCATTCCATGAAAACCGATATTAACAGCGGGCCGTTTATTGTTTTAAGCGTGATTAAATTGTCTCATATCGGTGATAGAATCAAAAATTGTGCGTGAAAAAGAACTTTAAGAAATGTGGAGAAAAAAGGATCAAATTGACAATTGCGATTATCGTTGTGTCTGAGCAAGATCAAAGTGGACTCTATGAGTGAACAGTAAGAATCCGAAGCGTTCATTTGCGTTCATTTCATCGAGTCAGCTCGGCGAATGTAAACAACGCTCACAACTAGCGGACCACTAAAACTGTTCCAATTCTCTAGTCGATTACGCAATTGCCTACAGTATATATATGGCGCTCTTCGTTTGAAAATATACATCACGCACCTCGGATACATTGTACATTACCAACTTACAAGAATACTACTATTCAACCATCCAAACCTCTCCCCTAGCCAACCGTCGAAATGAAATAATCTAAGCTTTAACGTTGCTGTGCCACTTGATAGGCCTTTGTTGAGGTACGATAATAAAGTTTATAAAAATTGATTTCAGTGATATGGAAGAAAAGTAAAAATTTGAATAATGAGTTATAACTTCAAGAACACTGTAGTAGTATCAACGATGATAAGTATCATATTGGGCAACTCCTAACTGTGATATCGAGGAAAGATTCATCGTACTTGAAAGAAGATAGAAATTATTTATGAAGACTGACAAAATGTACCCATTAGTAAAATTGTTA
>JPKZ01002700.1:81179-101540 GCA_000803305.1 Toxocara canis | reverse complement strand
GATCATTTGTTGTCGTATGTACAAAAAATGTTTTCTTTTGTCGATATTTTCAATTATAGCAAAATGAGATATATTACCAAAATGTGGAAACCGAAACTTTTATTGGCGTTGTAAAAAGCTAATTTTTTTTCGAATCAAATGAATTTTTCTGCCGTTTTTTCAACTCAAAATTGTTCAGTAAGCAAGAGTGATATGCGAATTGCAACATTATCAAAGCGTTCATTTATGAACATCATGCGGACCCAGCTAGTTGAGATGGTCATCGGCCATAGTTGAACGGATTCCGTTGACTGCCTAGTTTACGATAACGTTGCTTACGCTTCTCGGATGTTTCTTCGTCAACGACAAGCGGAAGTGTTTGAAGGTGATTATCTGAAACGGATAAATTATATTTAATCAGTTTGCTCCATCCTACATCAATGTTACGAGTATCATTATCGAAGTTATATTTGTTGACTGAAGTCTTAAATTTAATTAACTAATTAACTATAATTTCTTTAATAAATGGAAGGGAAAAATCGTAAAGAAGAGGATTTCAAAGTGATGGCCGGTAAGATGGATATGTCATAAAATCCAAACTTAACAGCTGTCGGGCTCCATTCAACCAAAATTATATTAACGCTCGCATAAGTGTTAAGACCAAATCGACAGAGTTTTCGCTAAAAGGCCGACAGATCGAAGAGATCAAGAACATATCAATCAATACCAACACCCATATGTTTGTCTTTGCAGATATCCTTGAGATCGCCTCTTAAGCAACAAAGGTTGGAAAGACTTGTTAATGTGCATTTTTCAGCGCACATCATGAGTGCTATTGTTATACAGTGTATGAATGGAGATATAAGGTCGTTCATTGTGCGCTCATTCGTTACCAATCAGTTTGCCGCACTACTGCTAGTAAAGCAATTATATAGCATATGCGGATAACTTCTTCACAACAATAAGGCAGAGAAAGGCCGCTCTGAATCACTAAGATGAATCTGTTGTAATGGCTGTTTGCCTTTTCGCTTGCATGCTTCAGCAAATACACGCGTCGCCTTAGGTCAACTGATTCACTGATATCGTCTCATCAGAGATGATAGATATGATAGTGTTTTTCTTTTGAAAAAATTGCAATCGAGGAATTTAAGTTGAATACGAGTTTAGGCCCCTAAATTGAACGTCTTATAGAACTGATGCGACTGCAATAATTAGAAAAAGATACTATCTGAGTGACTTAATCTGCTTTGTCGCTTGCCTTGGAAACGAAAGATAATTGTGAGTTCGGATATTGTCTACAGATGAATTTCTCATTTTTGATATCCTCGTTGTACTCTGTTTTGCATTTGGAACAACTGCTACGATCAGAATGGAATGTTGCGACTCGAATGCTAACAGTATATGTGCGATGAGAAGAAATGAGACCGAGCGGAAGCAATAAAGCTCAGCAACAAAGCTTAGCGAACAGATGAAGCTGCAAATGTTGACGACGATTGAAGCGATCTTATCGAGCACATTTTATAGCTGCGCAACGTTGTTTATGGCCTAGCTAAGATGAGAACGAGAAGCGGTCGAGCCAAAATTATGTGAACGTCTTATTCGTTCGTAAATGTGTGCCATCGCTGTCGCTTATCAGTCAACTGATCAGCTGAATTCGATCGACCCTCTCGCCGTTCTGACCACAAATGAAAACGATTTCCACCATGCTACAAAGCTTGCCAGGGAATTGCTACGACTTGCGTTTTCTGCAATTCCATTCGAAAGAGCGTAATAAACACGCGAAAACCAAATAGGGAATGCCCAGCTATGCATAAATATTCCTGCTCAACCCACATTCGATTAGTTACTTGTGATGCGAATTATAAAGTGCTNNTATTGGATCGTCGCGCTTGTTTTTCCAAAATTAGCAGTTTCGCATTCGGCAATTCTCTTTCAGAATTGTGCGTCCTATGCAATCATAACTCGTTCCCGAGAAGAGAAATTTTGTGAGATTGTTTCTCTTACCCATGCTCCCGCCTCTTACCTGTGCTTATACCTCTTACCTATGCTTCCACCTCTTACCTATCCTTCCACCTCTTACCTATGCTTGCACCTCTTACTTATGCTTGCACCTCTTACCTATGCTTCCGATATTATTATTTTCAGTCACCGGAACTTTAAAAAATCTACTTTTGCTTAGGTGCCATTGCAATGCCATTGCTTATGTTTGCCAAGTGTTTCATTTTTGAGCGCTTTTCTGAATTGTTCGTGAATTGAAACCATCAGAACGAAAAGACAAACATATATACTTCTGAGCAGGCATGATGAACGCCAAATTGGCTTTCGCTACGATGAAAAGCGCCTAACACGGTGGTTCTCCTACTTGTTTGCATCTAAATGAACCATTTTCAAAATTTAATTCTCAAAACAAAAAAAAAACAAAACCAGAAACAAAAAAGCTTTAAATTAACACTTTTCAGACTAGTCGAGTTCAATCATTTTTGCAGATCAACCGCTTAAATTCATTTAGAACAAAATAGCGTGTTTCTTTTTTTTTGTAACTCAAACCTTTTCGACTATCGTTCAAAACACTTCAAGTAACGTTCGCAACCTAAGCGCTCGATTTTTCTTTACTATCAGTGACTTACTTCTTTCTGTTTTCATCTCCTACTTCTTATCTTCGGAGGAAGTAACGTTTAATATGGGGCTATTTCTTTTGCTAGATTAAGGAAGCATTGATACGAATCTTATTGGCTATTGGATCAAAAGAGAAAGAAATGAAATCGATATTTGATTTCGAAGCGAAGATAAATTCAGTGGAATAGGTATTATGGCAAATGGGGCGGAGAAGCAGTAAAGGGGAAAGGGATGAAAGCAGGAGGGAGCTCTATCACTATAAATTTTGTGCTGAATGAATGAACAGTTTATGTTTAACATCTGTGGCCGCTTCAATTTTCTTTTCGTTTTTTTGCAAATTGGATTGTATGGAATATAGAGTGAAATTATAAATTTCCTAAAGTTTACAAAGAATATTTACAAGTGTTTCTTTATTTGTTTTATGATATTCTGCTCTATTGCAGGATGGATCACTGTGGATTATAAGTGAGAAAAAAAATTGGGAAATAAAATTCGTTCGATTTGAGTCTCTAAGTGCCCAGAGTTCAGACCTAAACCAAACTTGGGTATATTGCTATGGAATAAAGGGAGAAACGTTCAACGCCTTAAAATATGATAAAAATTAACTCTTATCGAGAAACGTCAAATAAAAAAACTATTTGAAGTGGTTAACTTTATCGATATCAAAGATTTAAAACAAGATTGAAAATACTTTTAAGTTAACTTTATCGGTAATAAAACAAATTTAAAAAAACAATGATTTAAAAACTCTCGAATACGTCAATAGCTATCGATATTCTTCGCTGAATTTTTTCAATAAAATACAAAGATATCATTTGCAACTAATACTGACCAACACAACTGTGCTATACAAGATGATGGTTATCGGTTTGGTTGTATTGAAGTAGACTTCGCTTCAGAAATTCTCTTAAGTTCACATTTGGTTGTCATCAATCGTTCCATATGTTTTTTTTTATGGCCCACAAAACAAATGTGAATTTTCGAAATGCGAATTGAGCCGAATGTTTGTGAGCGGTACATTCAGCGATAAAGGAACGAAATGAAAGATGATAACAATTTGCTCACATGGAACTGTACAGGGTGTGCTTCTGGGCAAATATGTGTTGACATATGGCTCGTAGATGAGTTGCCCGAGGAAACCACTCGGTGATACTTCGTAGAGTTCGCATGTAAATACGTCACGACCGCCAACGAGACCGTATACGACGCCTTGACAACGCTAAAATCGCATTTTATTGTGGTCACCTTGTGAGTATTTCAAAATTCGCCTCAACAAAAAGTGGCGATATGATGTCGAGTTATGAAGACTTATTGTGATTCAACTCGAACACCTACTACCCGACTTTGCCCTTTTATCAGCTACCCAATATCGACTAAATACTCCCTCCTTTCTCTTCCCCCCCCCACCCACAGGATTACAATACTTTTTAATAGAATTGTAAGTTTGGGAAAAATCAGATTCTTACCATTCCAACTCGTATTTTGCAAACGAGACAGTGAATGAATGGAAATATAGAACATTAAAAGTGTCATTTATTTTTAATTAAAGCGCTAACGGTTGAGGCTGTCATTTTCCTGGAGACTCCCTTTATGTTAGGCATCACGTATAATTTTCTCGCGTAACCTTTTGATGTTTTGCGAGGACAGTAAAGATTTCGTTATCAGCAATTTGTATTCGATCACAAATTGAGGCAATTTTTCGGCTGTGACATAATTTTTCAAAAAAACATTTTTAGTTTCGGCTTTCAATGTAGTGAAATGTCAATAATTTCACATTTTTCACATGCACTGTTCTATGTATGATTGGTTTTTCATATGAGCGCTCTTCGAATAGCCTTCAAAAAGAACTTTGAAGGATGCTAATAGTTTACGGGAAGGGATGAGAGAAGGGAAGAGTATAGAGGAAGGGAAAAGGGGGAGTGTATATATGCGATAAGATATCTATCTCACCATTACACTGCACAAATTTGTCTCAGTATTGGCTGTAACGCGCAAAAAAAAAAAGAAAACGAACACAAAGCTTGAACAGTAGTGAAACAAAGGGAACGCACAAAGAGCACTGTTGGAGACAGCTGCGTATCACTTCATCGACCAGAGTCTCCTCTCTAGCAAACCATTCGAAAATGCAACATTATTTTCAGTGGATTGCATCAGCTTCTAGACAACTCCATTCTCCAAATGGGAAAACAAATTCGTTAGTGAGCGATTTGAGAGGGATGGCAGCTAATTAAACATTTATTATAGAAGTGATATCGAGAGGAACGAGCAGTTAAGTTTGTACATCTAAGAAATGTGGACATAATAATTTTCTTGTGAATCGCAGAAAGCAATCAAGTGAAGTTCAACGCTTGTGTCATGAAATATTCAGATTGTGCAAAAACTCACCTCACTAGTATATGACGCCTCTTACACCGTCATCCGAGCAATGCCTTTATATGCACTTTTTTTCGCCCATTTAAAATGTTCAAAAAGAAAAAGAAAAGTGAGAGAAATATTTTTAAAAAGAATCCGAAAAGAAATTATAAAACAGAGCGAGAGAGAGAGAGAGAGATGCGGCAGTTTTGCATGATGTGCGTTTGATCATGTAAGTGTGAATGGTCACACCAAAAAGAGTACAAATAGCAACCGCTCAATCTCAACGATCAGTAGTGCATATTTTCATCATGTGAAAAAAAAATGTTTGCCCATCGAACAAAAATAATCCACAAAAGTTGTAAATAGCTAAAAGCTATGTGATCCCATGTAAAGATAAAAGTGTGAAAAGCGAACAAGAAAATATGAGCATAATTTATATCTCGCCTCATTTAATTTTAATTAATTAGCTGCATATTAGCAGCTTACTAGTAGCACTAGCGCAAAAAAAACAGTGAATTCGTAGGGAGGAACGTACAAATATTATTCAAAAACTTTAAAAGCGGCCACTTTTGGGATCCTTGAATAGGAAAAGTTTTTTTGATGGCAGTTATGAACGAAAAAATGAACAACCTTTCAACTCACTTCTTTCTCTTCGTTTCAGTGGCTTTCGGAATGGGCTTTAAAAATAATAAAACATTTTCTAAGGTCAAAATAAGCTTTTCTTTTTTTTCGCTCATTCATACTTGCCAATGGAAATGGGTACTCCTTTTTTGTAAATGTGTCACTTTGGTTGAATTCTGCTATATATAAGACTTCTTATGCACTATTAACGATATCGCATATATGCTAAACAACTAGAATGAAACATACGCTATCTTGAAGGCATGTGGCCAAACAGCGATCTTCGGTCGAGTCATACGGATCTTCGGCCACCCCATAAGGTTTTACGGCTATGGGTTGATCACGATGCGTATATTCGATGAAACATTTACACAGCGTACACGGATTGCTGAAGTGATCTGTAAAACACATCTCCTCTATTACGTTACCGATTCATACGTCTTAACAATCCTTTTAAGACATGGTTAGAATTTTTGTGTTGAAGGCCTTATGTTTTTAGGTGTGGCTCTCTTCACAATAGATACTGTGTCTAACCTCACATATAGTATCTTTTAAAACAGTTACCTTCAACGATGAGAAAAAACTTAGAAAGCAGCACTGTCTCTGGCTGAGTAATGTGATATTTCTTTTTCGATAGTTAAAAACGACCTCTAACTAAAAATCCATTTCGCCAAATTACAATTTCATTTAATTTTTTAAAAAAACCCTAACCGCTTAAGCGATCGAGCATGATATGCTAGTCGTTATAAATAACGTCTAGTATTTTGGTGGCATTCCTCAAAAATAGAAATACAAACAAACTAAAATGATAAGGGTGAAGTAAAGTGGCAGATAGAAACTGGTGTGAAATCATTGCCGGGAAAAATGAGAGTATTTTCGGGAAAAAAGTAATACCTAAAGCTCAAGGTAAGTAAGTTTGGCTAACCCTTTGGGCAATTGGCTTGCAACTGGTTGAGTTTTGTCAACATTTTAAAGCGCCAATATAATCGAGAAAAAGGGCTTAACAAAGGTATAAATTGTTCTTTGATATTGTTTGTTTTCGACATAGATACACAGATACAAAATACAAATTTTTTTCGACAGTACTATACCAAATTTTAACCACGAATCGTGTGAAGATATTTTAATTTATTTTGTATACTCATTTAAAATACATCCAAAGAACTGACTTGGTCGTGATACTGCTACTGTTTGATTGATATTGAGTGCAAACAGTGCAAAAATGATAAACACGAACATCGAGAAGAATGACCAAAAACCAGACAATTCAAGAGGAAGGGCTCCTTTTATGCGCGCAAATGGGTCAGCGAAAATTAATTAGATCACTATAGATCGCTACACAAAAGTCAATTCAGCACCCCCTTGATAAGATCGATTCATCACGAAATGGGACGATACGTTACAGTTTCAGCAATGAGATATCACTTTTATGTTCTATAACCGAATAGAGGGGCAAGCGGCAAGATCGCCGCTATTGTTCAACTAAACTTTCACTTGTTATCGTTCAGACCAATTACGAGCACGTTCCACTTAGGCCACTTTAAAACATAATTACGTAATTAACTTGCCATTCGTTTCACATACAGCCATAAATATTTAAAGTTTAAAAGCTTTCGTCGAAACTGTGCACTGAAAGGAGGAACGTTTACTTCTTGCCAATGCTTGAGGCGAACAAAGCGCTTCGAACACGGAAGAAGCCGCTTTCAACAATGCTATTATGTTTTATGAGCAGATTAACTTTATGCTGCTATTTTTACATATTAAAATCGTTTGAAAAGAGCGCACTCTAACATTCTAGAGGATACATGCAGTGATACTATTGTACTTGAGGCATTAAAGTCCGATACCATGTAAGATCGAGGTGTGCATCAAACATTCGAAGGTGTTCGGCCTGTACTGTCAGTGCTAAGCAACCTGTGCAAGATAGGCGTTGTTCTTCAACTCGAAACTTTACTGATTATTGCTGTTCGTGTTTGAATCTTTTATCATGAATTATCCAAAGGAACACTGCAATCGGCGTTTTGATGAGATTGCAACCGTCCGACGGTGTTACCGCCAATTCCGTTTTGCAAATCGCAGAACAATTTCAAACATTTCGCCCTCAGGCCATCGGGATCGGGACGAACTGCCATTCTCCGTTTCCAATGATTAGCTTCTACGATTGAAACACAGGACATTCCTGGTTCGTGGCAAATGCTCAATCCTTGTCACACTGTCCAAAGCCTAGTGAATACTGCCAAAAGCTGGTCAGTATGGCTTAAAAGTTGGCCAATATGATCAAAAACTGGTCAATGTGACCAAAAATTGGCTAGTACGACCAATAATTGGCCAGGACGATCTTGCATGTGAGAGGAAGCACGCACGGGGTTGGGCCATGGAGCAGGCCGCTTAGGATGCGAGAGTTTCAAGAATGCATGATCAAAATAGGTCAGGGTGACCAAAAATTGGTCAAGGTGACAAAAAGCAGGAGGTGATGATGAGTGAAGGCAACGATTTCGTTTCCAGTCAAACACTTTGGATTAAAAAAATTGATCTTTCGTAAGTATAGCCAGTTTTGAATCACAAATATGCTTGACATTGATTCCCATGCGACGAGGATGATATGCAGCGCTTGCAAGCTTCATATTTCACTCACTCATATGGATTCGAAGCTGTGCACCTTACCTTTAATTTCGCTAGGTTATTTTCACATATTTCAACTTCCATCTTTCAATCTGTGGAACCGTTTCGCCACGATTGAAAAGAATGAACTGAACCAAGGTGAGAGCTAGTGTGCTGTGGAAAGAATGCAAGAAAGGAGTGGGTCGGGTAAGTGAGAGGAATGGATGCTTTAAAAAAAACCCCCCCTAGAATTTAAAGCACAGCGAACAGTTTGGTTGAGTGATATGAAATGATAGCCTGGCTGAAGTGGATGTACACAACGCCTGGAAGGATTGTTAGTCATAACAGTAAAAGCTCTGGCTTGTTTCAGGCACATTCCTCGTTTTAATAATAGTCATCTTTATATGTCACACATAGCTCGACTATAAGTTACGATGCCGTTATACCGATCGAATTCAGCGCAAAAATGTTTGTCCCCTCATAGAATCACACTGTTTACGCTTTATCCATCCGCTCATAGAATTTCAGCTTTAATTCCCACCTAACCACAAATCAATGCACACAACTTTCAATTGCAATATTGCAGCGTTCCAGTTTTTTTTTTGCTTGCTAACCGAGGGTACCCGAACTTGTCGAATACCAAGGAATCTTGCTAGCACAACAATTTTTTTCTCTCTTGAAGCACTTGTTAACGAGGACAGGATAACTAAACGGCTTCATTTGTAGGTGGTGGGTTTGGAAAGATGGTGATGAATAAGCGTAGTAAGTAGTAAAAGTGTGAGCGAGTTGGTTGTTCGGGACAGACAGACGTGATAGTGGTGCATGACGTTCGAAGGACAGCTGTCTATGGCACAGATCAGCAGCAGTTCGTTTGGCAGCGAGCTTCCTCTGAAACGCGCCTCACCTTAAGATATCTAACCGATCGATCACTGTTGCTTTCGCATTCGATATATCGCTTCCTCTTTTTAAATTCTTCCTAACTATTCCACTCAGTGATTGTTTTCAATGGCCATTCATTAGAATTTTCACTCAAAATTCGTTTCACACCAAATCCGACTTTAAACATTCGTTTTAGCGTTCTTTTTTATAAAACGTTTAAAATTGGTGTTTCAGCTCGAAAGATTTGTTTATCAGTTTACTCGTATCGTGATCTTCATGTGCACTATTCGCTCATAAGCACTACGTATATCTTCTCGGCTCACATTCTCAACACGTCGACTATCAACTGTGTTTCGTTCCAGACATTACATTTTGTAATTCCAGACATTTTCCAGACATTTTCCAGACATTCCAGACAATTCCAGACATTCCAGACATTATATTTTGTAAAGATTTTTTGATCCTAATCATTTTATTAGTATGATAAAGACGCAATTAAAGATCAAGTTCAAGTTCAAATTGAGGATGAACTTGTAGAGCGATTGTCTCAGATGTAGTCAAGACCACAAGTTTCTTGTTACCTCAGATCAAATTCAACGATCCTTATTGATCGATCCTCACCATCTGTCTAAAATCTCAATATGTTTTGTGCGCCTTAGCCGTACTCTGCGTGTGTAACGATTTTCGAATTCGAACGATGGTGGCGTGTTAAAGTCGCGTTAGAATGCCTCCTCGTTTTCGATGTCGATTACAGCCTCTCTTGCTTCGTTTCGAGTTTCATAGCCTGAGTGCTTTTTGTTGCCTCTGTTTTCTTTTTGAGACGCTTTTACGCTCGTCTTTTTGAATAGTCGAACGGATACTTCCTATTTTCAATCCAACAAGATTCTTACATCAAACGTTTGCCGTTCCCAGAAACCATTTTTTGAATTGTTGAAAATTGTTCTTTGGAGCCGTTTGAGGAGCTCATTTGTGTTGTGAGAATTGTTCTTTGCAGCTGTTTAGCAAAATTCTCTGGTTTATAACCGCTTTTTTTTAAACGGTGAAACACATAAAAACACGTTTTGTAACAGTAAGCCAAAACATATCTTAAAAGATTTTGCGAGTAAATGGATGAATAAAGGAATGAGTGGTGCGTTTGTCTATGAGTCGCATTGCTTCATTCGCTAATTGCCAGAGCTTATTTTTGAAAACAACTGTTGTCGTATCAAACGGAATTTTTTTTAGAAAGCTTATAGAGTTTCATTGGACTTTAATATAAAAGATTATAGTCTTTTCTTTGCACTGTTAATTATAACATCTTTTGTGTCCTTTAAATAAGCGTCCTTTATGGAAAGCTTAGGCAAAGTTAATTAATAGCATTATGACGTTTTTTGCTTATATATTTGTAGGGCAATATTGCTTGTAGGCATATAGTCGACGAATAATTAAGTGATGCTTGAATTTTAATGAAACGCAGTGATAAGATAGTTCTGAGCAAATTTCTTAGGCACTTTTACAAGTAAAAAATAATACATTTTTTTCTCATCCAGTTAGCATTTATTAAACCACCACTTCGAAGAGATTTATGCGATTTCTATAAAATGCAAAATAGCATTTTACATTATTAATGGAAGTCAGAAAAGCAGTAAGATAATAAACATTTCGATTGAGTCGTTACAGATCATCGCAAAGAATCGCATACGATCGCATCGATAGTGCCTCATAATAGTGCCTTCTGGATTGCAAATAGTATAACGTCCAGTTCAGCTGGATATTAGCTAATTGCATTCAGTTGGATGTATTCAAGTGGATTGTGGGTTGATTGGGTTGGGTTGTCGTGGATTGGGTTGGGTTTTGTAGATTGGGTTGGGTTGTTGTAGGTTGGGTCGGGCTGTTGTAGATTGGGTTGGGTTGTTGCAGGTTGGGTCAGGTTGTTATAGGTTGGGTCGGGCTGTTGTAGATTGGGTTGGGTTGTTGCAGGTTGGGTCAGGTTGTTATAGGTTGGGTTGGGTTGTTGTAGATTGGGTTGGGTTGTTGTAGATTGGGTTGGATTATTGTAGGTTGGGTTGAGTTGTTGTAGATTGGGTTGGGTTATTGTAGATTGGGTTGGGTTGTTGCAGATTGGGTTAGGTTGTTATAGGTTTGGTTGGGTTGCTGTAAATTGGGTTGGGTTATTGTAGTTGCTGTAGATTGGGTTGGATTATTGTAGGTTGGGTTGAGTTGTTGTAGGTTGGGTTGGATTGTAACAGGTTGGGTTGGGTTGTTGTAGATTGGGTTGGGTTATTGTAGATTGGGTTGGGTTGTTGTAGATTAAGTTGGGTTGTTGTAGACTGGGTTGGATTATTGTAGATCGGGTCGGGTTGTTGTAGGTTGGGTCGGGTTGTTGTAGGTTGGGTTGGGTTATTGTAGATCGGGTTGGGCTGTTGTAGGTTGGGTCGGGTTGTTGTAGATTGAGTTGTGTTGTTGTAGGTTGGGTCGGGTTGTTGTAGATTGGGTTGGGTTGTTGTAGGTTGGGTCGGGCTGTTGTAGATTGGGTCGGGTTGTTGTAGATTGGGTCGGGTTGTTGTAGACTAGGTTGGGTTGTTGCAGGTTGGGTCGGGTTGTTGTAGGTTGGGTCGGGTTGTTATAGATTGGGTCGGGTTGTTGTAGATTGGGTCGGGTTGTTGTAGATTGGGTTGGATTGCTATAGAGAAGTATTGTGATATTGTTTGTAGTTGTTCGTTACAAATGTACACGTTATCGATGTAACGTATGTGCCATCGAATGAACGCAGTGAAGTGGGCATGAAAAACGAATTGTAAGCAAAGAAGAAACGGGAATTCAAACAAATGTTTTAGCCACAAGAGGTGCGGCTTAAGTGGATGCACACAAAAGATGTCTGCTAACCGCTTCGAAGACCGCGCCCCCCCTCCTTAAGCGCGGTTTCTGCTTTAAAATTTTTGAACAAGCCACTTTCCCGCATCCGCTCTTCCTCAACGATTTCACATCATCGAATCACATCGTCCAACGATGTGCTGCTTCTAAAGTTTAGCAGTTCACTTCGAATAAATAAAAAGATCAGTCAAACTAGTTTTTAGTTTATTGTTCGTAACTTCCCTAAACCGAGCTCGATAGGTCGGCTATCAGTAAATGTTCTTTCTGCTTAAGTCGCAAAATTCTCGAAGAATTTGATGATATTATTATTTTCGAAGTACTCCACTGATAGTCGACTGGCATACATTAATTGCTGACGTTGGCACACCGGAGGGTCATTATTGCTAAGTATAAATTAGCTAGAAACGGATTACCGTTTACTGCGAAGAACTTTCCTTAAGTATTTCTTCGGAAACAACTTGACACTGAATGGAATTCATGAAGGCATTCAAGAATGATAGTTTGTGCTCATCATCCAACTTTTAGATTACTGGTTTGTTTCCACCCCTCCAATTGTTGTTATTTAAAATAGTATCTTCATTAATTTAATCTAGAAATAATCTGCTTCCGCATTTTTCTAATTTTTCTTTTTCTTTTTTAAATATATTTTAGTGGCGGTATTTTTTTTTCAGCATGTCATTGCTAGAAAATGAATGGGCTATTTTAATTAATTATGCAGCTATGGTCGCAGTTGAGAGTACAACGATCAATCGGCTTTGTTTCGAATCCGCAAAAAAAAAGGAAAAAACGTAACGGCTTTTATTTTCTTTATTTTCAAACGACGTTCATCGCTCTTTCACAACTGTACGGAGTGGATTCACGTCTTGCAATGTGATCGTACTTTTGGCATTGTTTTATTGGGTTTCTCTTTGTTGGCAAGCAAATAGATTGTATGTCGGCAGACAAATTGCTTGTTGGTGAACCGATACAGTGAGATGTGCAACTGCTTGCTCTAAGCAATCCGCTAACAACCACCTATCGCATTTACGATAACAAAAAACAAAAAGATTTGCTGCCTTGCTTCTCAATGACAGTACGTACACCAGTTTGTCGCATATCTCTGATTTACGACTAAAACCTAAATTACTTTATGGCTTTTCTGGCGCCCCATTTTAACCCCCCATAATTCAAAAATAAATTCGAAAATAAATTCAATATAAATTCAAAAAAAAAACTAATAATTTCCTTTTTTTTTGAGCGTACATCAACATCCTCTCGATGACGATTCCGTATGCTCATCAAAAGAAGAGCGATGATTGTGCGATCAAAATTTGTTTACTCATGCATTTTAACTTTGAATAAATATCAATTTTTTGATACTTAAAAAGTTTTGCTTTTTAAAAAGATATTTGAGGAAGTTTTTTTTCTGCAAGTTGGCAGTAATTTTATTTATGGTCCTTACACGTATGGAATTCGAAAAAGTGTAAAATAATTTGCGTTTCTTCTCATGAATGATGTTCAAGTATAATCGCCGAGAAAGCGATCAAATAGCTATATACGTAAGCTTAAGTTGTCAAATAGTGATTTTTATGGTTTCTGAGTTTCGTTCGGCCCAAAAATCATAAAAACAAAGAAAACTGATGACGCAAGACAAATAACTGATAAGAGAATTAATGCTCGTTTGATATGCGCACCTCATTCAACCTGATTGTAATTCGAGTCCATCGGGAACAAAAAGTTGCGTGTAATATTGGCTGTTTTGCGAAATATTCACTGAGTAAAGTGAAAAATTGAAACTCGACATATGATACTAAAAAAAACGTTAGGGGAGGGGGGATAGTAAAGGGAGAGGTAAATTCAGCAGCATTTTGCAACTTTTTGCTCATCATACAATGTTGAACTTCAATTTCTATTTTCTTCTGTTTGTTCGAATCGAATCGAATCTTTTTCTTGCAGCAAGCAGAGAGACATTCGATGCATTTATATTAGTATGAACAAGAAAGAGAAAACTATTGGCATTAATTTTAAAAAATGTCATTAACAAGATTAGAAGTGTTGATCATGTTCAGGCCATCTACTCTTTAGACAAAACTAAACTGGATAGTTAACGCAATACAATCTCGATAATACTCAACATACACAGGGCGATAGGGAGGGGGGTGGGATTGGAGGGAGAGAAAAAGGAAGCGGGTAGGATTATGTGTTTTAACCACAGAAATAGATTGTGAATTCGGGAAGGATGTGGCCCAAATGTATTCAAATGTACGAGGATAGTAAACTTCATTGTTCGCTTTGTTTTGGCTTATTCCACAGCATCGAATGTGGGAAGCGCGATGCAAGCAGTGTTCTTCTTATTGGCTGCTATTATAGCGTCGGCATCGTTGTCCGATTATAGCAATCCCTTGTATCGCTATAATAGCATCATGAATGCTCATTGGCTAAACTTAAGTAGAGATTGGGTGCTGTTTGTTGGTATCTGCATGCATATGTTGACGTTCATTTCCATCTTCTTATGTGTCGCCTTGTGCTTCGGCGATACATGGCACAATCGTTGGTGAACGTCGATGAACGTCTCATTTTTGAAATCACTCTCAGTCCGTTACTCATAATACTATTTAGTGTCCTCTCTTCAAAAGCGGTTGTTTTTGATGACAAATTTAAGTAAGCGATCGTTGCGTTGTCAGTTCAATAATTAATTGGGTATATTTATAAGTACACTGTTGAACAATATAACCCCTTTATGATAATATCTTCGTTACACAAATTTCACTTTGTTGTTTCAACGATAAAGTCGCTATTTTTGTGGGAATGAAAGCATTAGTGAATGAATGCTACGCAGCCGGGAGCGCTCATCGCATTGCAATGGAAGTGGTCGACGAGAACAGCAGGCATTGCGATCGCAACGTTGTACATCTATGATTACTACTGAAATTGTGCAATGCTATTGCGAAGCGAACTGCATCGAAACTCGCTAACTTACTTTAAAATATATGTGTTCGAGAAAAAATTTTCAAAGTAAGTATTTCAAAGTAAGTATATATGAGTTGAGGAGCGAGATATTAAGCCGACAAAAACCATGGGCACTTATCGATGAAGCAAGCAATTATAAAACATGCGATTAAACTTCAATTTTATGGCAGACATGTCTCGAAATCATCGAATGAGAGTGCGCAATTTGTCTTACAAATCTTTTCTCACGCTTCTTTTGCTAATGACCAACGGGAAAATGCATAACATAAATTGAAGATGCTCACATTGAAGAAGCATGCTGCTAATAGCAATGCTTACAAGCAATCGTGCTATTTGTTTGATTACGTTAAACAACCGTTACATTAAATGATACCATTCCATTCTATGAAATCATCTTTGTGTTACGAGCTTACGGTTTTACTTACTTGTTGTTCACATTTGTCTCATATTTCGCTATCATTTTGAGTTGTTTTTAACACTTGATCAACCTTATGCTTAGCTATTCGATTTACAATAATCCAAATTGCTCGTCTAATTATCGTCTATTCTGAGTACTTCAACATTCTCATGTTTTACTATTCATTCGTGATTCTTTTTGATGGTGGCACTTTTGTCAACGAAATTTTAAATAAGTGATCTCATAAAGTGAACTCTAATGTTCCGTTCAAAAGTGTATCAGAGAAATTTAGGGGGTATCATTTATGACAAATTGGAGAATTATTGTGTGCATTAAAATAACTTAAATTTCTAAATTCATAGAAGCCAATCTACTTACCACTGTGAGTTAGTAAGTATATCGAGTGAGCACAGTGCAATACAAGGAGAAAGGAAAATCTCTTCACCGGTTGATACTTTTGTGCTTGAATTTTTTTTGCTTCCATTTTACGTACACATAAACTCGAAGAATTTCTTACTAGTTTTAATCACTTGTTTTTTTTAAAGTTTTTTTTCAATACTGTAAGTCAATAAAATCTCTGATCCCCGAGATCATTACCTTTCAATTATATTCGCATCTGTTTAAGCCGATCGAAAACTTTAAATGGCGCTTATGTCATGAGTGAATATTCCATTAGCCAGTGTGCGCCATAAGCGATTTATGTTCATCTAATGTTTATTAGACGTTCTTTTATGAGTATTAACGTGTTATGGGAACACAGTTCGAAATCTTCAACCGTTTTCGACCAGGTATCTGAAGGTTAGCGGCTCGGCTATCATTCGTTCGCCCAAGGGGTCACTACTGGAAAGAGTCGCTATCCGACAGGGTTCCACCGATCGGAATCTTTCGCCGCAGCACATTAGCAGATGCTAAGGGAGTCCCCTTATTGTATTCACTGGAAGATATTGTATACAGAGGACATGAGATCATTCGTTAACGCATCACACGGCGAGTCTTAAATGTTCAGTTGATAATGCCGTTTGGGCGGGGAAAAAAGTAGAAAATGGTTGATATAGCTAGATGTGAATATGGAGGGTAGATAAGCTACCCGTAATCTATAAATGAGTATTCACATAGATATATATTAGGGGGCTTTTTCAAATATTTTGGGAAATTTCTGATTTTCACTTTTCGGCCGAGAATTTTTTAAAATCCCCCCCGTTGAGCGTCATTCAATAAATTTTACTGCGTGCAGTTCACATGATAGAACATTTTACTTATTTTGCTTGCTAACAACTTTGCCCATCTGATACGGTACACAAGAATTTAGATTTGTTGGAAATATGGTTGGACCGGAGGAGTCGAAAGAAGTCTTTGAGGATGGTGACAGTGGTTTTAAAAAAAGAAAGCGAACGGGTACCTTGGCGAGCGATACGTGACACCAGTGACACATGCTGCTCATCCAAATTTGAATAAAACGCCATCTGTCTCAGTCAAAGCACTTTGAAGCTTCTTTCAAGAGCGCATGAAACGCCGAATGCATTCATGCGTTAAATGAGCTACCTTTGCTTTGTTTCGCCCACAAACGCTACAATAACTCAGAAGTATCAGTATGCGAATGCCATGCTTCATCGTTTTTTGTAATAAACAACTTTTGTAATCATTGTGGGCCAGACGAATCAACTTGTCGACTTTTTCGGTTGCAGTCTTACGCCTTCCCTCGGCCTCTTCCCGCTACTCAATGGGATACAAGCTGAGTTGAAGTGCGGTGAAATTTTCCCCCAGAAATAAATTCATTTGGAGTTTTTCATTATTTATGCAAAGTACTTGCTAGTGAAACATTGCACACGATCAACCACTGTTTAGTGATGCTCATCGACAGGTGAAAATTTATTACTGGTAGCGGCGATCCTATAGACACTAACATTGTGCCTGATTGCTTTCGTCTTTTTTCCATATTTCTTATAGTTATATGACTCTAGAAATTGTGATGTGTGAAAATGAAGAACAGTTATGTCATAAAGTTATCGACGTCGACAAACGAGTCATATATTTTTTTTGGCCGTTTCCCATTGTGCACGTATTTCTCACGATTTTTTCCCGATCCTTGCGATCATCTGAATTTCGCTTGTGACAAATTGAGATTATCATCTAGTGTACCGTTGCTGAGCGAAGGGATTGTCAAATGGAAAGCGGGTTGCCACCTCGAGAGCAATGGTCCTCATGGGCCGATTTTATTATGTCATGTATTGGCTATGCGATCGGATTGGGCAACGTATGGCGATTTCCCTATCTTTGCTATCAAAACGGTGGAGGTACGCCTGAAAAGTTATACGCTAAAGTTTGATAATAAAGTCAAACAACTAAATTTGTATAATAAGTTTCGCAGTATACTACTATTCCACCATCCAGTAAAGTATCGTTTTAGGTGGCGAACATTTCTTAAAGTGTTTCAAAGTTCAAAAACTATCTAAACGATCGCTGTCAAAGCAGTAAGCCACAAAAAAGCCGACCTGCTCTTAGAGAAGTTCACTCAGAGGACAAGCATTATGTCATTGAACAGCGTTTTTTAAAAAAAATGATTCTCTCTCCTCAACTCGAATCCCACTTGCGATATAGATCATAAAACGAGTAATATTTGGCCGTCGATCACATTTTAAAAGTTTTTCAAAAATCATATCGTGAAACGGACGAATAAAAATAAAAAGCGATTTAAACGTTTAAAAAAATATGCATTTGATATTTAAGCTTTTTTTTTGCACTTTTAAATGTTCTATTTGCAGGAGCATTCTTGGTGCCGTATGTAATTTCATTGGTGTTCTGCGGTGCACCTCTCTTCATTCTCGAAACTTCTTGGGGACAACTGCTAAGTGTTGGCGGACTTGGAATGTTTAAGATCTGTCCAATCTTTAAGGTTCTTTTTTTGCAACAGTTCTTCTTCACCAATGGTCTTATTGGCAAGTGAGGAGGAAATTTTAAAGAATAAAAACTGCTTTGAGTCCCTTACGTAGAGATATATGTGAGAATTTAATTTTGCTAAAAGCGATCCGTTAAATGAAAACATTACTTTTTCGATATGAACGCAAAAATTTCTGAAGTCGCCAATTTTTTTTTGCAAGCATTTCTCCATCTGATTCAGGCGGCCATTAGCTTCGCCTACTAACTGCTTATACCATTAGGCAAAAATGTTATCGGGAAATGTTACATAATTCAGAAGATTTAGTAGAGTGCTGACTACTATCTTGCTTGCAATAGCAACAAGGTAAGATGGTGGGCAGCAGAGAGAGTGAATCAAGTTCATGTATGCCTGAGATTGACACCAAATGTCCTTAAACCTGATGTGCAAGCGTTAAGAGTGTACGAAATAAATATCCATTTATATGCGAACAGGATGAACTCAGTTGAAAAAGAACGGCGAAAGTGATGGTGCTACAAAGCCAAAGCAAATGATATAAACACTTTTGCAGGGTGTCGGCATAGCGGCTGCGGTGATGGCCTTCTGGCTGAACATCTACTATATCGTTGTTCTCAGTTGGGCCATGTGCTATTTGTGGAATTCGATACGACTGGATTCAAATGTTCCATGGCGCTCTTGTGATAATCCGTTTGTTTTTCGTTTCTGCTTAACATAGTACGATTTTCAAAATCATCACTAGTTAATATCAGATATTTGTCTGAAATTCGTTTGTAAACTTATTTCAGACTCTATTTGGCTAATTGTCAGCCACTACACTTGCATGTATAACTAAAATCAAATTTTGTTATGACATTGGTCTTGAGGCAATAGTGATTCGATGAGGAAAGGAGATCGTCAGGAGATCGTCGGCATAGACAAAGAAAACCATGTGATGGTTTTTCTATTGAGAAACAAAACGCACTACTCTTAACGAAAAGATTTCAAACTTTTAACTATTTCTGTAAGAAAACACCTCAAATAAGCCAATAAATAAAATGGAAAATCCATTGTTCTCGTAAAGTACGTTTCGCTGCTGTTACGCTCGAATCGTTTCCACTGGAATAGATTTATTAATTGCTGCTGTGCTCACAATATTTTTTCGTACTTTGTTAGTTCGCATTTTGCAGCTGGTTTGCATTTTGCAGTTGGTTTTGCATTTTGCAGTTAATTTGCATTTTGCATTTATTGCATTTTGCAGCTAGTTTGCATTTTGCAATTAGTTTGCATTTTGCAGTTGGGTAGAACAAGGAAAAGTTTGATATATTACAAATGAGTTATTACAGATGGAACACTCCACGTTGTCGCAGTGAATACGATCCATTACCTTGTGCGAATAACAGAACGATCGCCAAATATTTTAACGTGAAGGTCATCTTTTCTATACATATAGTGAAGAAGCCTTAGACTGATATCCTTATATTAGCAGTGCAATGCTTTAGCTCCTTGCAAACAGCGAATATCTGCAGTCGTTGTTGCTGCAAATGCAGGTCTATACTATTTCAACAGGAGAAGCGTTTATCTCTTATACACATATAGTGTGAAATCTCATCTGTATCTCATCTCATATAGTGTGAAAACTTTGCTCTTGGCCAAAGGGCTAACTTTTCCTTCTCAACTTCCTCTCTGCATATGGATAATGCTACATACATATACATTTATATGTACATATATGTATATATATATTTATGTATATATAGTATCACGTATGACCTCCTCTCTCCCTGAATATTTCTTATAAATATCTATTTTGTCTAATTAAATCTACGTTCATAGTTCTCTATACCAAGTGGTATGTGAATAAATGAAAAAATAAATATTAAATTGATGCCCAAGTTTGTGCGACTTAAAATTCGCTTAATTCATTTGTTACAGAACCTTCTTCTCTTTTGTTTTCGTTTTTCTGCGGAATTTTATTGTCTGTAAGGACGAGAAAGTTTAGGCACTAACAAGCGATCACCTAAACGAATATCGTAAACAATTCTTTGTCGGTCCAAAAGCCAATTGGACAGTGTGCACAGCCGCAGACCTCAGTGTTCAGTCGCCCGTTAAGGAATATTGGAAGTAAGTGGACTTCTTTATATTACCTTTTTCTCACTCAACATTTTTAAACTATATGTGATTTTATTTATTCTATTGCAGATGCATAAACACATGCGTTAAAATATGAATCAAAAAG
>JPKZ01002700.1:48643-66363 GCA_000803305.1 Toxocara canis | reverse complement strand
CCCTCCCCCCAAGGCCTTGCGTCATAATTATATTAAGCTAAAATAATTTAGTGCTAATGAGATTTTGAAAATTTCAGGCAAGCACTTACGGTATGCTTCGTTAACAGCGGAACGAGTGTGTTCGCCGGTTTTGTTATATTCTCATTTATCGGTTTCATGGCTATCCAGCAAGGTAAAACGGTCGAAGAGGTTAGTTGGTATTTAAGAAATGAGTCAGTACAAGCTCATTAATATTAAGCCTAGACATGATCACGTGCAGATGCTTGCTCGTAGTACTACTCGTTTACCTAAATTGTTTCTGCGGTTGTCGAAACTTTTTGACGGCAGGCGAACGGAGACAATGATCGAACGAAGTAGCTTACGAGTAATCTTTACTCTCATCATCTTTACGTTCATTAGACATGATCACGTGCAGATGCTTGCTCGTAGTACTACTCGTTTACCTAAATTGTTTCTGCGGTTGTCGAAACTTTTTGACGGCAGGCGAACGGAGACAATGATCGAACGAAGTAGCTTACGAGTAATCTTTACTCTCATCATCTTTACGTTCATTAGACCCAGAAAAAAAACCATTCCAGTTTCTGCTAAGCGTTGTGCTTTCAAGTGTTTCCGTTGTTACAGCACAACTTGTCACTGAAGTAAAAGTAGAGGCGTTCAAGGTGAATTTTATCACAGAGAGACATTACCAAATGAGTATTTCGTTATTGAGATCACCGTTCTTGTACCTCTTAGCTAAGGTACATTTTCGAAACGCCAACAATATTGCGTATTTTTGGAGAGGAAAGAAAAGTAGATGATAATCGATACTTTTTAACGAAAGGTCTTTTTAGCTTTCGATACTTTGAACCGTGGAAGTTTTGAGGTTGAGCACGATGAGCGTTCAACCCGTTAAGATAACTGATGTTCATGAACTGTAAAGCAGTAACGTCTATCGGTTACTCAAACCGAGTTACTGAGATAATCGAACTTTTCGGGCTCCTCTTCGCAGCAATTAAAGTTTTTTTTGTTCTTGAAGGAGTCATTTTAGATGAAGTGCAATTGGTTTGATCCCTATGAATGGTTGTTTTTCAGGGAGGTTTTTACGTGTTCCAACTGTTTGATTTCTATGCGGCATCCGGATGGGCACTTCTTTGGTTGCTTTTCTTCGAGTGTATTGCAATATCGTGGAGTGTCGGTGAGTTTAGTCGCTAACGTTTCGTTAGAAGGGAGGATGAGGGGATGGATATAATTGAGAGCTGTCAAGCAATCACATGCTATCAACGTGCAAGATATTCATTTCTACGTTTCGTTATACATTTCTTAAACGAATATGATAAGACGATCATGCAAGCTTTATCATTTTAAGCATATAATTAGAATTATCTTGGCTTTTCCTAATGGATTTACTACCTTCATATCTGTTGAACTAAAAAATGACAGAGGTCGTAAAAAATGAGCGTAGAGAGCGTGTTGCCTTACTGCCATGTTTTTTTCGAACAAATCATCAGTTGCGGTCGTTTTAAAGTTGAACTAAAATCAAGTTTTTATCCCACTTGAGCATGCTGTGTTCGTTAGCGGACTAGGTTTTCAACTGCATTCACACGTGATTGTAAATAAATCTGAGCCAGACTAAAAACCGGCTTTATAATGAAAAGAAAACGACAAAAACACTCTAACATAGTTAATTGTACTACCTTTGTTAATTAGTTGATTATAATACCTTTGTTAATTAGTTAATTATACTACCTTTGTTAATTAGTTAATTATACTACCTTTGTTAATTAATTAATTATACTACCTTTGTTAATTAGTTAATTATACCACCTTTGTAAATTGTTCACTATGTATCATCTTTTAGAGTATTTCAGTCGATTTAAGCTATGGCGCTATTTTAGGTATAAATCGATGGTACGAACACCTGAAATCAATGATTGGCTATTATCCTAATCCGTGGTGGAAATTCTGTTGGGTATTTGCGACTCCAGCTGTGTGTATGGTGAGTTTCTTGTTAGCTTCATTATGTTTTCAATCGTCATGCTAAGGAGGGCTATATTTATGGTACGGTGAAAAAGGGAGCAAAAAGCGTATTTCTTCTAAAACATTTCCCATATTTAGAAGGCAGTTATTGTTATGGTTTGCTATCGAACTCATTATCTCAAAAAGGTTGAACTTTCCATATGCTGTCACTTAGATGTGCTATCATCCGTTTAGTTTATGCCATACTTTTTGTTCCGTATGCTTTTAGCGATTGAACACGAGCCGTTCGTATTGTCGTTGTCTGCTTTCGTTATCAAAAAACGAGTGGAGGGGAATATTTTTTGTAGGGTGTGATGATATTCGGTCTGGCCAAGTATCAGCCGCTACGAATCGATGCCTACGACTACGACTATCCGCTATGGGGACACATCTTTGGATGGTTCCTATCGCTGTCTTCAATGTTGTGCATTCCTGGATATGGCGTATATCTATGGACCATCACCGAAGGCACCGCCTCACAGGTTGTCTTTGTTTATTTGTTTTGCATTCCACCATTTACCTTTTACTATTTTTTTATTCACGTTCCACATTTGCGTCGATGGCGTTTCTGTGGCGATCACCGAGAGGATATAATTTTTGCTTCTCGATGTACTCCAAAAAACTACTATCGTGTACTTCGATATTTGACTTCGATCTTTTAAACACACACTGTCTTCTCGTCTTCCATTTACTCTTTCTTCACTCCCCTCCCCTCCAGAAAAGTTACATTTTATGCAAATGCCAATGTACCACTGCGTTCAACAAATGTGCAGTGGCTGCTACGGTGCTCTTCGACTTCTATTGATCTCATGCGTCATGTGGTTATGTAAAAGAGTGGGCATTACAACGTGCACTAAGGGAGAAGTGAAAAATGAATGTATAGCGCACGCAGAAGTGGTAGATGATGAGATTCAACAGGATGGTTGAAGGGGAAAGGTAATATTTTCGGTGAGATAGTGGGGAAAGACAGGTTTCACAGAAGAATGGGAAATGTTAATAGCTGTATTGTTACGACATTTGAGAGTGTGAGCCTGAGAGAGAAATGAACGACTCAAATATGTGAACATATGCGGTGCAACAACGAGTGGATAGTCAAGAGCATCGTGCTGAACGCGTCTGATCTTACTTGGCTCAGCGGCAAATGTACACGGAGGAGGAAAATATGAGTGAACATGGTGAAGAAAAATCTTGTTATTCATGGCTGGACAAAATGATCAGAGCTAAACAAACTGTACAGCCGAGGAATCAACAACCAACACATGTCCGTATCCCAGCGGCGACTCAACGAGGACAGTTGACATTGTGGCGGATGATAGAAATCTATTGGCGGTATTGTGCAGTTCGACGACAGGCATAGCACCAACATGAGATCGGTAATGGGCGCGGTTTGCTAAAATAAAGTAAAGGTGCAACATGAAATGCATTGCTGCAAGTATGAAAAGTGCACATATAATTAGGTGGATTACAGAAATTCGAGAAATTGTTCCGGCCAAAGATCGAGATTCAACTCGACGGCGACGTTGGTCACGAGATGATTTAACACGGATAGGAAGCTGCTCGATTCCTGTTCTGCCAAAAATCAATTCCGCGCTGTTTAGCAGTGCCACTGCTCTTTTTTTTAGAAGGGCTGCTAGTTCAAGTATGTCGTAACTGCCATAAACTGGGCACTATAACGAGACTGACTATGCTGCTAAAGAGCTGAAGACATTACCATACAGAATCGTCTTTCCGGATCGTTACAGATGATAAAGTTATAAGAATGCGTTTTTAATGCGCTTTTGGGTTAGCCACCACAAATAGCCCTAAGCTAAGAATAAGTGGGGTGGCAATCGGTGTACAGTGCGAGAAGAGACTCAACGTTCTCATCAGAATGTTAACTAATATGTTTGGTGGTCAAGTTTTTGTGTTTACCCGTTGTAAAACGAACCTATGAGATGGGTTTGGCACCATTTGTTACCTTTACTGTGAAGCTTTATTTACTTTTATTCTGTCTTCAGTGTCCCCATTTGCAATAACTACTGCGAATATATACGCATATGCTTTAAGTGAAAAGCGTAGTAAGCTGAACAGCTATTACAAGCACACATCTATGCACAGTCCAGTTGGTACAAGCACACATCTGTGCACATTTCAATTGGTACAAGCACAAATCTACGCACAGTTCAGTTGATACAAGCGTAGATCTATTTAGTGTAAGAACAAATCGATGTATGCAGACGGTAGGCGCAAAAGGATGGGTATTGTACTGACGGTAGTTTTTAGGTAGCTGGTGATGATCGAACGAAGTAGCTTACGAGTAATCTTTACTCTCATCATCTTTACGTTCATTTATGAACATTTCTTTGAAGTTGAACCCATTCCGGTGTCTCACTTTAAATTGTTACTCAAGAATGGTGACTATAACAGCATGGAAGGGGAAGGGGAAGGGGAAGAGACCAAAATAGATCTTTCTTAGTCCGGGAAAGTATACGTTGTTCCTCACGGTAGTCGATTAGCAGAAAGAATTTCGAAAGGAGCGTAGGTGAACGAGTTTTACTAGATTGTTGGTGGTGAGGGGGTATTTAAAATTGAAATTTTGAACTATGAACAACTGAGAAAACGTACTGAGGCTAGTTGTCAACGTTCGTTGGCCTTTCTCGTTGCTAGAGAGCATACTCACTGTGTAGAAAAATTTCGTAAAAGTCTGCATTATTCGCGAAGAGTTCTTGGCAGGACGAAAGCGTTCATCCCTTTCACCCTTCACTTTCTACGCCACTGGCGTTGCGCTATGGTGATATAATTATCGATGCTTTGGTTTGTTTTTTTTGGTAACAAAACGCTCAGATTTGATTCTTTAATAGAAAGGTTAAATCAGTTGTGATGGGAACCGGTTAAATGAACGAAATCGAAGCACCTACATACGTATATCATTCGCTAATTTAGGTGGCACAATCGGGACCCGGCTTATTATTTTTGGCCTATCCTTCGGGAATTCTACAACTACCATACACAAACATCTGGTCAATTCTTTTCTTCACGATGGTTCTTTTCCTAGGTATCGACTCTCAGGCAAGTGTATTATCCGCATTTTTAAGTGATGATCAACTTGTCGAACTTCCCGTAACGTTGACCTACGTAAGCGTGAACTACGAGAATTTGACTCATCAGAAAAGTCTTTTTTCGTGCTCTTCTTGTGCACAATTTTCTTCTTCGATTTCCTTTTCGCCTGATGGTTTTTTTGCGCATTACTTTTCGAGCAATTGAAAATTCACGCTTGTTTAAGTCGGCCTTATATGTGCGTAGGTCATCGTTGCGCGAATTCGTCGACTTGATCGACGCATGACAATTTTCATCTTTAAGTACTGCTCAAGAGATATTCATCTTTCTATAGTGCATGTGATCAAGGGCTCTATGGATGAATTTTAAAAAAACACACACACACATATGAGCTTCGTGAGTAGCTTCATATTCTGTGTTTTCGAGTGGTTAATGTGGAAGGAAATATTGCGTTTGAAATGCAACGCACGAATACTGCATTAATTATGCAGCAGCAGCATTCGCTAGCAGATTTTATGAGCTTTTGGAATTTCACTTTCTAAGCATGAGGAGAGAATTCGATCATTTTAGCCAACCGACTGCTCATCTCAAGTGGAAAACTGTATCGGATTTGAACGAACTAACAAAGTCATTAGTCCGCAAAAGTTGTCTGTAGTATTCGTTCGGATTGCCAAAATAAAGTAACAAACGGTTTATTTGAATTATCGATCCGCTACAAAACTAAATATAGATCATACACGCATGCAAAATATTAAGCAAACAATGTTACACCACCTTGCATGCGTAATTAAACGAAAAATGCGCTAATGACACCATTGTGTCGTCAAGTAGGTTTCCCTAGTGTGAGTCAACCAAGCAGAGAATGTGGAGTAGTTGGTTTTGTTGGTTGATGCTATGAACAGCGCCATTAAATGATGGTGCTTTGTGCATGTTTTTAGCTTTGAGCGATGCAGTGAATGATGAAAAAAAAAGAATAAGAGCCTTTTGATGAATTTCAGAAATGAATGATTTCAATTGAGTTATACTGCTAGATAATTTTTTTTAAAATTGTTGCACCGCATATTGCTATAAGCAGAGGAAAGTTTTGCTTTTGCTTTTTTGGCTTGCCCCATTCGCTTTGTCTTGCCTATCGTGATGGGTAAATGAGCTGGAACTTTTGTTGAATGCGTTGAATATCAAATGCTATTACACACCAATCACCCCTTCCTCGTTCCCCATGGCCACCCTTCCCCCCCCTCCCACCTCCCGAGATGATTTAACACGGATAGGAAGCTGCTCGATTCCTGTTCTGCCAAAAATCAATTCCGCGCTGTTTAGCAGTGCCACTGCTCTTTTTTTTAGAAGGGCTGCTAGTTCAAGTATGTCGTAACTGCCATAAACTGGGCACTATAACGAGACTGACTATGCTGCTAAAGAGCTGAAGACATTACCATACAGAATCGTCTTTCCGGATCGTTACAGATGATAAAGTTATAAGAATGCGTTTTTAATGCGCTTTTGGGTTAGCCACCACAAATAGCCCTAAGCTAAGAATAAGTGGGGTGGCAATCGGTGTACAGTGCGAGAAGAGACTCAACGTTCTCATCAGAATGTTAACTAATATGTTTGGTGGTCAAGTTTTTGTGTTTACCCGTTGTAAAACGAACCTATGAGATGGGTTTGGCACCATTTGTTACCTTTACTGTGAAGCTTTATTTACTTTTATTCTGTCTTCAGTGTCCCCATTTGCAATAACTACTGCGAATATATACGCATATGCTTTAAGTGAAAAGCGTAGTAAGCTGAACAGCTATTACAAGCACACATCTATGCACAGTCCAGTTGGTACAAGCACACATCTGTGCACATTTCAATTGGTACAAGCACAAATCTACGCACAGTTCAGTTGATACAAGCGTAGATCTATTTAGTGTAAGAACAAATCGATGTATGCAGACGGTAGGCGCAAAAGGATGGGTATTGTACTGACGGTAGTTTTTAGGTAGCTGGTGAAAAAAAAAGAATAAGAGCCTTTTGATGAATTTCAGAAATGAATGATTTCAATTGAGTTATACTGCTAGATAATTTTTTTTAAAATTGTTGCACCGCATATTGCTATAAGCAGAGGAAAGTTTTGCTTTTGCTTTTTTGGCTTGCCCCATTCGCTTTGTCTTGCCTATCGTGATGGGTAAATGAGCTGGAACTTTTGTTGAATGCGTTGAATATCAAATGCTATTACACACCAATCACCCCTTCCTCGTTCCCCATGGCCACCCTTCCCCCCCCTCCCACCTCCCACCCCAATTCTCGATTTATAATTTTCGGAATGGATTTCACGAAGGAAAAAGCAAACAAATATAAGTAAAGCAAACTTCACTCGAATTAAACATTAAGTTTTGAGTAGATAATACTGTGACTTCGTTCCATTGGTTCCTTCTACCCGAAGGCGTTGATCCTGGTCGTCTAATCTCCAAGTATGCGTGCCGTAAGCGTTTATATGTTTGACAGCACTGCTGACCTTTTTTGATTTAACCCATTTTGATTTACATTTTGATTTGACAGCACCCATTGATTTTTGATTTAAGTACGAGGTCAGTAGATCGGTCTTGGGCTGAATGTTCCATCTTCCTTGCCTTCCCCTTCATCCTTATGTGAGTGATGCAGCAGGGGTGAGGAACAGGGAGCATAAAATCTATGAAGTTGCGCACTATTCCGTCGACCGTCTCAGCTGTCTCACCAACCATTTCTATAACCGAATGAAAATAAGTGAAACCGAAATTGGTCCATGAGGTGCAGACTGCGGGCTGAATGTTCCATCTTCCTTGCCTTCCCCTTCATCCTTATGTGAGTGATGCAGCAGGGGTGAGGAACAGGGAGCATAAAATCTATGAGATAGAAATCTATTGGCGGTATTGTGCAGTTCGACGACAGGCATAGCACCAACATGAGATCGGTAATGGGCGCGGTTTGCTAAAATAAAGTAAAGGTGCAACATGAAATGCATTGCTGCAAGTATGAAAAGTGCACATATAATTAGGTGGATTACAGAAATTCGAGAAATTGTTCCGGCCAAAGATCGAGATTCAACTCGACGGCGACGTTGGTCACGAGATGATTTAACACGGATAGGAAGCTGCTCGATTCCTGTTCTGCCAAAAATCAATTCCGCGCTGTTTAGCAGTGCCACTGCTCTTTTTTTTAGAAGGGCTGCTAGTTCAAGTATGTCGTAACTGCCATAAACTGGGCACTATAACGAGACTGACTATGCTGCTAAAGAGCTGAAGACATTACCATACAGAATCGTCTTTCCGGATCGTTACAGATGATAAAGTTATAAGAATGCGTTTTTAATGCGCTTTTGGGTTAGCCACCACAAATAGCCCTAAGCTAAGAATAAGTGGGGTGGCAATCGGTGTACAGTGCGAGAAGAGACTCAACGTTCTCATCAGAATGTTAACTAATATGTTTGGTGGTCAAGTTTTTGTGTTTACCCGTTGTAAAACGAACCTATGAGATGGGTTTGGCACCATTTGTTACCTTTACTGTGAAGCTTTATTTACTTTTATTCTGTCTTCAGTGTCCCCATTTGCAATAACTACTGCGAATATATACGCATATGCTTTAAGTGAAAAGCGTAGTAAGCTGAACAGCTATTACAAGCACACATCTATGCACAGTCCAGTTGGTACAAGCACACATCTGTGCACATTTCAATTGGTACAAGCACAAATCTACGCACAGTTCAGTTGATACAAGCGTAGATCTATTTAGTGTAAGAACAAATCGATGTATGCAGACGGTAGGCGCAAAAGGATGGGTATTGTACTGACGGTAGTTTTTAGGTAGCTGGTGAAAAAAAAAGAATAAGAGCCTTTTGATGAATTTCAGAAATGAATGATTTCAATTGAGTTATACTGCTAGATAATTTTTTTTAAAATTGTTGCACCGCATATTGCTATAAGCAGAGGAAAGTTTTGCTTTTGCTTTTTTGGCTTGCCCCATTCGCTTTGTCTTGCCTATCGTGATGGGTAAATGAGCTGGAACTTTTGTTGAATGCGTTGAATATCAAATGCTATTACACACCAATCACCCCTTCCTCGTTCCCCATGGCCACCCTTCCCCCCCCTCCCACCTCCCACCCCAATTCTCGATTTATAATTTTCGGAATGGATTTCACGAAGGAAAAAGCAAACAAATATAAGTAAAGCAAACTTCACTCGAATTAAACATTAAGTTTTGAGTAGATAATACTGTGACTTCGTTTCATTGGTTCCTTCTACCCGAAGGCGTTGATCCTGGTCGTCTAATCTCCAAGTATGCGTGCCGTAAGCGTTTATATGTTTGACAGCACTGCTGACCTTTTTTGATTTAACTTGATTTGATTTACATTTTGATTTGACAGCACCCATTGATTTTTGATTTAAGTACGAGGTCAGTAGATCGGTCTTGAGGCGCGAAAGTTTCTTATATCCTTGCCTTCCCCTTCATCCTTATGTGAGTGATGCAGCAGGGGTGAGGAACAGGGAGCATAAAATCTATGAAGTTGCGCACTATTCCGTCGACCGTCTCAGCTGTCTCACCAACCATTTCTATAACCGAATGAAAATAAGTGAAACCGAAATTGGTCCATGAGGTGCAGACTGCGGGCTGAATGTTCCATCTTCCTTGCCTTCCCCTTCATCCTTATGTGAGTGATGCAGCAGGGGTGAGGAACAGGGAGCATAAAATCTATGAAGTTCCACTGTTGCTTTCAAAAACTGCTGGAACCAAAATGATATGGGATCCGTATTGCAAATCAATGTCCTCGTTGGTGCGTCTCTTCAGGTCATTAACCCTTGGAAGGGGAGAGGGGGAGGGGGAGTGGGCAACTCCCATTTGAAGGCGAGAGGGCAACTTGTATATGGCAACTGCAATCTTATTTACGAATCGAGTGGAAAAAACTCCGAGCTGACGCACGCTCCTCACAATGGAGCGAACAGTTCCCTCTATCCTACCGTCTGTTTCGGTGCCCATATCTCTGCAACTGTCTGGCCAGGTACACTTAGTTTGGATGGTAAGGAGGAGAGTCATTGCTGATAAGTTCCTTGCGGTTGAAGGGCATTTGCATTCCTTGCCAGACCCTATGAATTCATAGTATATAAGGGAATTTACTGTGGAACGTTTCGTAGACAAGAATGGGCAGAGAAAGCGATCAAGTGTTGTTGTGCGTCAAACATTTCGTATTGCGAGATTGGCCGACAAGGATATAATTGTTTGTCTTTCAAAATGTTGAATTACCACCGTTTCAATAAAACGAAAGAGTGCGACGCATCGCTTGCACGAGTTACCTGTTGACTACGTTGATTTGGATGCATGTATAGTACAGTTTGTTTTCAAATCGTCAATTCCAGTGGATATTGAAAAGGATGGCATATTGAGAGGATATACAAACTTAGGCCTAATACTTCTTGAAATTACATGATTGTAAGGAACTGTAATGAATATGTCCTTATCGGCAGTTTACGACTCTGATACTGACGGATATGTCCTTAGAGATAATTTAACAACGGTAGCGTTGATGAATATACCCTTATAGATAGTTGAACTAAGCCTGACACTGCTGAGCGGCTAAGCCGTATGTATTTCTTCATACAAAACTGCGACTATCATATAAATGCTTTATGAAATGCTTTATGTTAAATAGTTGTGTTGTATTGTAGTTGAGCGCTATGTCGCGTGTTTTTTTTTGTTTGTCATTGTGAGGAATAATGATGGTGTGCGGAGTTGAGGAATTTTGGAGTTGACAGCCCTCTACCCCACCGTCCAAATTTTTTGAGAATTGGTACTTCATTTGGGGGACCCTTTTTTGTTCATCGCCTCGATAAGTCTTTTTTTACGCTTGACCCATCCTTAGTTTTTGGGGAAAGATTAGTGAAGACTTTCCCTTTCTCTTTTTGGAATTTTGATGGTGTTATGGAATTCCCTCTCCTTTTCTCAAAAATTTCAATCGTCCTCTACATTCGTTCCGTGAAAGAGTTGCTCTCGGAAGAGCATTAGCCATGAATAACTTGTAACTTGATCATTACCTGCAATCTCTGATCATTTTGTTTTAAAATAATCATCCAGGTTGACCATGTCGGCATCACGGAAAATGCGTCGCGATTTTGCACTCGATGTTAAGCTTATGCATGGTAATCATGCATACAACCGAAAGCGCTAACAGTTACGTTGACAAATTTGTGTCCATTCTCTATTCCTTTGGCGGACTTTTGTATGAGAAACAAATAGTAATTGGGCGGAGAGGTAATTTAGACACACTCTAAGCTCTATGGCATACTGGCTGAAATTTTTTTTAAAAAAAAATATTATGGAATGACCATAAATGCAGGATTGAGCTGTTTATTTTACGGCTTTCAGCCATCTTTTTTAGTGAGCTTGTTTATAAGATTTATGTAATCTTTTTTTTTGAAAAAAAAATGTATGTATATTTCTCATTTTTATGGACAACTTGCTATATTTGCAAGAGCTTCATTAACTGCGATTAATTTTCGTATCTGTCGAATGAACGCAACGAAACTGCTGACTTCGAGAGCTTAGATCTAAACTAATCGATAAAACGATTGGAATGACCAATCATCAAGGAAATGAATGGGAGACAACAGTAGAGAGGATCGATGAACAAGGGCTTATTTTTTAGCTAATCGTATATCATATCCGTATGGTGATTCCGTATGGTTTTCCTTTTTTTTTTATTTTTTTTTTTGCGGGATCTCTTTGATGTGCACGTGCAACATGCACATCAAGTAAACTTTTCAGTCGTTTTCTGCTGCTGCGTTAATGAATTCTTCTCAGTTTAAATAATGAATGCTATATTGGAATTAACTAATTTATGCGTTTCGTTACTTAATAAATAATTAACTTTCCCTTTTTTTTCTTAACGTCATTTCTTTGTTCACTGTTAAGAATGCCTCTTTTGCTTTCGTTTTATCGTAAAAGAAATCTTTAGTGCTTCATTCGGCTTTCCGATTTCGAGAATCGATTTCTTCCAAAATAGTGCATATTAACTTTCGTCGGCGTTCAATAGAGGGTAATGATGAAGATTTCTCTTAATGTTAAGTAGGAATTGATATGATCTTATCGATATGTTAACACTTGCAGTGTTATCAGTTTAAGCAGTTCATCGCAACTGTACAAACAGTTTAGAATAAGCAGTGATATAGAGAACGGTATTGAGGGCTTTTCTAGTATCGATTGTTGATAGTTTTAATTTAGCACAGTAGGATGTACAATCAAACTATTGGTGTCTTAGCAGCATTTAAATACGCATTTTCTCAATACATCTACGTATCACTGAGCCATTTGATCGTACGGCGCTTCCGTCACGAGATATTTTCGCCATTGGAGTGTTTACTTGTTGTCCTACGTTACTGTAAACTTCTTAGTGTATGTATACCATTGAGGAAAATGTCTTATAGTTGAAGCGAACGTGGCCAAGCTGTTCACTGACTTTCACCTTTGTGGAATAGTGTTGTAAAGGAAACGATTAAGCACAACGCAAACACTCATTGCATATTTTCATTGCCAACAAGTGAAAAAACAAAAAAAAAAGCAGAACGCAACATGACCGCGCAGAGAATGTGGAGTAGTTGGTTTTGTTGGTTGATGCTATGAACAGCGCCATTAAATGATGGTGCTTTGTGCATGTTTTTAGCTTTGAGCGATGCAGTGAATGATGAGAAAAACGGTGTTTATAAGGGGGAGAGAGAGACAGAAAGAGAGAGAGAGAGCTGTTTGCTTGAGAAGCAGCTCAGCTCACTGGGAAGCCATCGGCTGCTAAAGCAACGGGCATTGCCCGAGGGCATAGCACTTCCGATTCGTAGCGACCGATGCGAAGTCGGCATTTATGCTAATTTTTTGTACGGTTGCGTTGGATTCATCGTTGTTGGAAAACACAAGCGAATATTAACGAACGGATATACACCATTTGCAAGCCTTTAGAATTCGTCATTAAAGATTCCCCTGTAAATGCGACATTTTCTAAGAGAACAATAACAGAGAGTGGAAAAGGGACTAGTTAAGGGTGCTGCTTCAGTGCAAGATTCATCCTGAGCATAACAGGGATAAAGCTGAATTTCACTTGATAAGGAGAATTGACGACGAACAATACCACGGACTCCTGCAGTAGCCGGGAATGCCACTGATGTGTAGCATTGCTGTAGGCTCTTACTTGCATTATTTTCCACTTCGCCGTTCGCCCCTTCCCCCCTCCCCTCTTCTCTCCCCTTCCGCTCCCCCACATGTAGAGAGAGAAGGGGCGCAAGTCGTAACTCGAATTTGGCCCTAAGGTCGCAAACGGCATAGGGAAAGTGAGAAAAAATTAGTGTGGAAAAGACGAATGGGGGAGAAAGAAGGGGAAAAAAAAGAAAGCTAGGTTTGCAAGATCAGTGCAACTGAAATTTGAGATCGTAATCAATCGATTTCGCAGATCTCCCAAAAGGTATTGGGAGAACGCCCATTTAGGATGATAAAATCGCGTAAAGCATTTATCTCTTTCTTTTTTTATGTTTTTAAGTTTATGCGTTAAAAGCCTAAGAAGTTATCTTTTTCTTGCACTATCTTTGTTATGTTCGACCACTCACTTATATTGTCTCAAATGAATATAGTAAGCGCGTTAGAGATATATCATACCTATCGTGATGGATGAGAAAGCAAACAATTACGTGACGTGACATTGTAAGAAAGTAACATTGTAATCGTGATGGATCACAATGTTTAAAAAGTAATAAAATCGATAGCTAAGTTTGGGTTGAACTCTCATGAACGACGATCAACGGTCGTTCAGTGTTGTTCGCATTTGTTCACGGATCAAAATCCATAAAACATTATCGTAGCTACATGAAGTATCTTCAACGAGCGTATTCGAATGCTAATTCAAAGGCTATATTCACCGTTCTTTTTTTTTTCTCGACAACAGGCACACCTTTTTTCACAGAGAAGGATGACGCTTAAACAAAAGTTAACATAGATGAGCTAACCATTCAGGAATTCGCGAATTTCTTAAGACCGAAACGTTCAGTTATCTCGAATTACAAGTTTGTTTTCGGTTCTCTTTTCATCTTGTTTTCTTTTACTTTCTCTTTTATTATACGTATTATTGCACTTTTCTCAAGCGCATTATTGTCTGAGCTCTAAATCGAGTTACGATAAGAGGAAGACTTAAGTTGTTGTTATGTGATGATTGCAATATGGGCAGAATAGATGTCATTACTTTGGATTAACACCCAACTCAAAAACAAAAGGGTATTTTTGGTTACCTGATGGAATAGTTTATTCGAGTATTCTTCAAATTTGCATTTAATCTTTCTCTACATGCGAGAAAGATTAGATATAATAGAAGTGCAACGAGATGAACTTTCCAACGATGGGGTTGTTTACTTCGTTGTACTTCTCCGGTTACGTTCGACTATGCCGAGCGGCCGGCAAATGAGTGCTTTAACAAAAAACGAGAACATGATCGTATGAGTGATGAGTGATGAGTGATGAGTGCTATGTTGTCTATCAGTATCGAAAGTGCAAAGTGAGAAAGCATTACTAAGGTTTTCACTGCGAATTCTGTTCAACTCGTATCGGAGCTATATGTTTGCTGAATCAGCTCACATAAAACTATCATTTACAATTAATCAAAACGTTCACTTTACAACCATTTTGCACTGATCAACTGAGCGCAGAAACGAAAGCTAATCGATTTCAAATGTTTGTCCTCCATAGTTCACCTCTTTTCCAGCAGATTCGATTAGGATATAAATTTTTTTCAGCGTCGAATTTTTTTCAAAATTTTGTTGTTTTTATTTTCAAAACTTTATTTATTTTTTCAAATTCATTTTATTCAGAAGCATTATAATGTTGTGACGTTATATTTTATTATGATTGTATCTGATTATATCCCTTTGTATCATCTTTGTATTATCGTAAAGGTAGTCCTTGCCTATCGACTAAATAAAAGATTCGATTCGATTCGATCCGATCACTGAGCCATTTGATCGTACGGCGCTTCCGTCACGAGATATTTTCGCCATTGGAGTGTTTACTTGTTGTCCTACGTTACTGTAAACTTCTTAGTGTATGTATACCATTGAGGAAAATGTCTTATAGTTGAAGCGAACGTGGCCAAGCTGTTCACTGACTTTCACCTTTGTGGAATAGTGTTGTAAAGGAAACGATTAAGCACAACGCAAACACTCATTGCATATTTTCATTGCCAACAAGTGAAAAAACAAAAAAAAAAAGCAGAACGCAACATGACCGCACGCAATCGATCATCAATGAGAATGTATAAACATCCGCATATACAAATATATTATACAATAACTATGGATGGTAATTAATTAACACGAGAAAAAAAAACCCTTTGCAACATTGATCACAAATCAGTGTTGACTTCACCGACTCATCAATGCGCTTCCCAACTTAACATTTTTTGAGGATTGCTGTGATCATACTAGAACGATCATGCCAGAAGAAGGGGGATCGAATATCGATAGGAAACATAGTGAAGAGTATTGTTGCCCAAAAATGGAATAATCGATGTTGAGATTGAAGCTGTAATGCCGTGCTTTTCGCTGCGATCCCTTCCTATTCGATTTCACAATAAATCGCTGCATGTTTGGCCTCTCATACCGAACGAACGATCTTTCAAGCGTCTAGTCTATCTGCCACCAGGCATTGATGATTTATTGCAGAATATGTTAGTGACTGGAACGAGTAAATTCAGTAAGTGGATCAGTAGTGCACATTTGTAAGTAACGGAGATCGTTTGGCTAATAATGTTCGTTGGCAGCTTCTCAAGTAGGCACATCATACGAATATTCAACAACAATAACGCTTATAAATACTACTAAAAGCCAAACTGGTTTCGTCAGTGTACTTCGACGACACATGCATAAACGACTCTTCATGGGACTGTCAAGATGGCAGAAAATTGAACGAACGATTTATACAATAACGTCTAGAGTCTTTCAAGGATCTTGCTCTCTTAGGGCGGCGATTGTTCAGTTTTTTTTTATTTCAGCTTCTCTTCTTTCTTAAGTTGAAAATTGCACGTTTTTCTTTTGTTGTTAAATGGAGTCGATTTATCGTAAGCGAGCAATCCCCCTATCTTCCCATTGCGATCTTGTGATCTGAAACGTTGAAAAATTACCCGAAGATCTTTAGGATCTAAACGTTTTTCGCAATTTCGACGAAAAATAAATTAATTTGTTTTCATGAACGTTCGAATCGTTTAAGAACGTTTACCGACACGATACTTTCGTGCACGATCGATGATCGAAAAACTTTGTGTGAAGCTAAAGTGCTAAAAGAGAGGCACAAGATGCATAAAAGTGTTTAATTATGAAGCGACTCAACCGCTGACCCGTTCGTTGATTTGTTATATATTACGTAGTAGGTAATGTATATAGCAGTTGGCACATATTGCGCTAACGAGATAATTAATAATCGTTGTTTGGTACAGCCATTGAAGAGAAGTTAGATAGGATGGTTAGATAGGGCACAGCCTCGAAACATTCAACTCACAAACACATCGATACGTGCACAACGAGGCAGTGCTGTGCGAGAAACGGCAAGACGACAGATCACGAGTGGACATTCTCTCATCTGGGAAACCCATCATAATCGCTCACTCGCATAAAAAGAGCGTGCCCTGGAAGAGGAATCACCGTTATAAAGTATACCATCTTTACTATGTCATTGAAATGTCGATGGTGATCATGCACCGATTTCGAAGCTTATTCCATGCCATACACAATCGTTTACTAATGATTAGGCAAACGGAAAAACAGTTTTCGTGAACGAGTAAGATTTCCACTTGTAATGCACCCGGTCGAATTTTTATTTTTAATGTATTCCACGGCGACGTTATGTCTGCTCGTATATGGTCTGTCCGGTAGTCGAAATTCGGGAATTACAGAAATGAGATTTACAGAATTTAACACGCATAGTGTATGCCCTGAAGCGATCATCTAAACTAATTTTCGTCACAATATATACACTTGTGGAGGAGATACATACAATTGTAGATGCCTAGAAAATTGCATATCAAACATTAGCACATTTTAAAGCCAATCGGATCGGCGGTTGAGCGCAAAAATGAATTTTTGTTAGAACTGTCGTACAATAGGTTGTTTCATATGCAGTATCAATGCGTTATTGCATATGCTTGATTATTTTTGGGTCTTCGTGCAACCGGTTGATTTGGTGGGCGGCAATGCGAAAGCGCATATCCTGGTAGTCCCCTGACACGCATTACCACTTGTTTTTGTTTGAACCCTGAAAGAGAAACGCAAGTGCAAGAAAATAATTTTCGAAATAAGCTTGCGGGCATTATCACCTGCATTTTTTTCAAAGATTTTTTGTTTGGATTTTCTTCTCAACAATACTCTTTATACATAATGAGTAATTAATTAATTGACGTTTTTCGATTACATTTAATGATTCTCAAATTAGCAGTATATTTTCTTGAAGAGAAAAATATTTCAGCAAATTTATGTTGAGGTGAAAATGAACTTAATGAGATAGCTTGAAAGATGCCATCCATGCCTGAGAATTGCCAAAATTAAACAGTAGTCGATTACTATAAAACATTGGACTATGGATGAGACGTATGGACGAATCGGTTTGTTACGGCCGACATCGTTTGAGGTCGATTCGCTTAAATGTTGACAAAAGAGACAGTT
>JPKZ01002700.1:4607-44908 GCA_000803305.1 Toxocara canis | reverse complement strand
GTGAGGAGGGGGAGGGATGGAAAGTGGAGGAAGATCCAGTGAGCCTACACCTTTCTTCAAGAAGACTTCTTCGGTAATAGTGATCACTTAAAATAACATTTGCATATACATATTTATTCACTTTAACATCTTCGTATCGTACAGCGTAATGAAACAAAAAACGTTTGCGAAACGGTGTACGTGGTACACTCAGAAACGTTATTCACTAAACTCTCTTTCAGCTTTTCATTCTTCATTTTGATTTGTCATACTGTGTGTTTTAACCGAAAGGAAGGCCCTCATGGATACAGTCGTTTGATTCAAAGCACTAGTCGTTCTGATTGGTCATTGGTATGTGGATGGATCGAATCAAATATGGTTCCTGTTAATAAAAAGTACGATGATACAACGAATAAAACAATTGAGCGTCTTGTTGATCGTCGTCGAATGGCTTATCGATCATCATTGAGCGAAACTGCTTCAAAAAAAAATCGAAACAGAAAATACTTTTCAACTTTGTTGACGGCGTCATTGGCGTTTCAACAATGTGACAATCAAATTTTTAAATTTCACTCATACAACTGGCTGGGATTTTTTTTTCGTTTTGCAAATGATAAAATACGATAGTTTTGGCACCAAACATATCCCCTATCACTCGTCAGCCCCAACAGCATGATTGTCGAAAACGCTGCGCTCAGTGAGCATTACAACATGCTCGAATGCTGTGCATTGTCCATCCTCTCCGTTCCACACAATTCGTCGAGGTTGTTGAGTGGGAAAAAAAAGCCTCATAAAAATCAGCAAATGTGCGTTTGCTTATTCGTTTTCCTTTTTCCATATGTTCTCGTACAGGTGGTATAGATTTGTGGCACAATAGCAATTACATCGAAAACACAGTAGAGTATACCTAGCATCTTATACGAGCATCTTATATGAGTGGAACAACTGGAAGATAATCATAATTCATATGCAGATGACAAGAGGTTGAGGAGATAAATAACAATCACAAATTGCCGTTTTATGCTTGTTCAGTTTTTCGGCAAGTGTCAATCATATCGCCATAGGCGAGATGTGATGATGGGGCGTTCAACCATCATTGCTTATTGTTTATAAATGAGCACGGCGAGTCGCGTTTGAGGCTTACATGCGATCGACTTGCATAAAAGTATGTTGTTTATGAATGCGTTTTGCTCATAAAAATAAATCCTAAAACAATACCCAATACTTCTCGTTGACTCCTCTCCACGCTTTGTTTTCGTTTCGCATAGTTATTTTTATTATGCCATTTTAATATCTAAGCCCTATTAATGGTTTTCAATGGATAAGTCTTACTCTCGAAACGTTTACAATCACAGAAAACGCAAATAACAAATCATAGAGACATTAGTAAGCGTTGAGATATTTGTATGATTGTTCCGAGAAGTTTAGTGATTATCTGTGAACCAAGGCACGCTAGCTAATATGGTGTGTATAACGACGAAAGCTGCATAAAAAACAACTTTCTTCGTTATAGCTAACGCTTACCATAGTCACATGAATAAAACAATTTAAACGAATAGTTTGTAAAAAGCAAAAAATGATGAGTTAAATGTGAACAGATGCCATAAAGATCTCTACGGGTGCGATCGTTGCTTTGCAACTAAAGCACCGCATCATTTACAAATCGATAATTGTTCGATTGTCGACCCGTCAGATGAGTGCAAAACGAGGAGAAAGTGTGTGTGTGTGTGTGTTCCTCAAAGTTAGCGAAAACGCACTATCAAAATTGTTGCATCGAACGCAGATGATAAACGGCGTCACGTTGGACGCAGAGAAGCAGTGTACTTAGAAGGCAACAATGAGAGCCCTATTATGAATGTACTTGGAACAATGTGATTGCGGATAGCCGCCACCACTTCAATATGGCGATATTTTTCGTCTGGCAGCTAATTAATATAAGCGGTTGTTAGCGTGCTATAAAGGGTGGTATGCAGCAGCGCTAAGAAAAACGCTGTTTCGCTAAAAGAGAGTAATAAAATCGCATGCATACTTTACAAATGAGCATACCAACGGTAAAACATCTCATCTTTACACCATCCCCTCTAGCATGTCTATCGAAGTCGGACCAAACTTTGCAATTAAATATTTATCGCATTTCCCATAATCCCCAAATCCTGTTTGTTATACTTTTTTTTTTTTAAAAAAAATCGGCTCTCGTTACACTTTGCAGGAAAGCACACACATTTAAGTTAGCATTCAATATTTAGTCGATTGTCGCTAAAGAACTTACACGATTCATATAATCATCATGCCTCACATAACATAAATTCAGCCATATCTTGTCATAAGTTTACTGACGATAGGCATTCAAACGGTATTTAAAAGCATACAGATAACTATACCCTAACGCGTAAAACATATCGTTGGGCTGCACGGTCATCTTCATAAAATTCGCCTTCTCAAAAACATTAACGGTTCATTTTATGCGGCCGTAAAGAGAACCATTCCCTTCGAGAAAAAAAAAACCCCTACCCGAGATACTATACGATCAAGCTTGTTGAACGCTTACAGTAATTTTTTTTTTTAAATTTCATCTCCGCTACTTTATTTCCTTTCACGTCTCTTCGTTTCTGTTTATTTGTTCTTGAATCTTTAGGTGTTCTTCCTGTTTATTGAGTGCAAATAAATCCTTTTATTGTTATTATTATTATCGTGCACTGCTGCTTACTTTTCCATAAAAATTTACAATATGGTGCCGTCTCTGAATTGTACTGAACAGCACCATGGAACGTCATTTTGTGTTTTGTTACTTTTTTTAATCTGCTGAATCGCCGTTCGACTTTTCACTTTAGTTGTGTAGAGGAATAAGTGAGTGTTTAAAACTCAAAATCACACAACAGTATAGACAATCAACTGTTGTGATGTGCTGAGATGGACTGACAAGTGGAGCTTTTTACAAGGCTGCCACAACCAGTGAGCGTAACGGCAAAACTGATCGCAGCAACACAATCGTTGCAACACCCTCTTCAGACTGATTGCTTTGTTCCTCGAATAACCAGCAAACGACGGCTTTTTTAAGGTGTTGTGCGGAACGATTAAATCGATTAAATCGAAACAGTATTCAATTCGGAGCATGAGCTTGAGTGCGTCATGAACTTGGCATGAGATGCGTTCAATATGTGAGTTTCGTTTGCAGCATAGGATTTTACATTGCACATAGATGCATAATCGGCAAGTGCATTCACGTGGGCAACCTCCCAGCTAAAGAAGGATCAACGGCAATCTCCAAAACCTTGACGAGTTCGTCATTTCCCAAACCAGCAGGTAAACAAGCACAGGAAGGAACTGAAAGCTTTGTCAAATGTTACAGGAAAAATGGTCCTAAAGTTTTCGGCGTTTTTAGCTTTTGCGGCTTACTGGCAACCGTATTATGCAGGTCATTTGCGCAATTCAAGGTTTGGTCCAAAAATTTACCGAAAATTTACGAGAACGGTAGGGAGAGAGAGAGAGGAGGGGGGGATAGGCGAGAACGCCTATAGACGTGTGCACATTACCTTGCGCTTTTCAGTTATGTCGGCAAGGGCGCAGCGATAATAGGAAGAGCAGCGATGGAGGGTTGGATGCGGAGGTGAAGGGGGTGGCAATCGTGTTGAAAGACCTATACGAGGGCAATTCGGAAATTCTAGGTGGACACAGCAAAGCGTTCTCCAAGAATTTCCGGATGAATAAAAGCAGCTGAATGTTGGCCAAAGAAACGTTATTGCAGTTCATGCATTCATTCTATAGCATATGTCCTCTATGGTTTTTTTGATTTTGTGACCGCATCATCCATCATAAAAATTTGAAAAGATGTCACCGTTGTTGATTGGAACGGTAGGAACAAAAACACATCGCAGGAACTACACACAATTGTCACAAAACTGTAATAAAATGGAAACGAAGAAATGATCAAAGAAGAAAAATATCGATCATATGAGAATTTGGGTACTCAGGGCAAAAGAATTATTTAAAAAAATACAGTAATTTGCAAATCCTGAAACGAAGTTGTGAAATCAACTGAGAATTGTGTTCCTATTAGAAGGTTTGGGAATAATATCTGAAATTGAGAAGATTACGAGTGACAAATAAGAGTGATCGATTTCGTTACCTGATTGTGGAGAAAGCATCCTCCAAATAGAGGCAGGCATATGAAACATAAGTGCAGCAATGGAGAGCGCAAAAGGCACCCATTGGTAATATCCTATTTGACGACGTTCTCTATCGTCGATCCTGTGTGGTATTAAATCCTGGAAAACAAACCCTTTCTTTTTTTTTTTAAAACGCTTATCGTTCATATTCTGTTTTACTACTTTCACTTTACATATACGATATGTTCAATAAACTTATTTCGATATGCAAACGTTTAATGTGAATAGCGCCCATATATACCCGATACACAATGAAATCTAACACTATCTTGTAGTATGTCAGTAAAGCGTGTCAATCTTTTGACATCTAAAGAGATTATTGAAGTGGAAAAACGTTTTAATACCAATCATTCAAGTTTGAACACTACCATATTCGAAGTAGGAAATTAACTATGCTCTAGGTAAAGAAATGTTGTAGAGGGTTCGTATACGAGGATCTTTCAATGAAGTGAGAATCTTTCAACGAAGTAATACCTTTAAGAGATTTGTAATTCAATAAGCATTTACAGTTTAGGATAAATGTTACAGTTTGGGACAAAAAAAGTAACTTACCTGAAAGGGCACCCAATATGTGTTCTGAACCCAACAGTAATTTTCTGTATATTGTTCCATTGCTCGTGTGAATTGTGCCGGCACAAAACATTCTATTGGATGACCTGCTGAAAGGTTGGTTGCATACACATGAAATTAAAGATACGACGATTAAATGCTTAGTAATCCTCGTTGAATGCTTACAATGCAGAACATTTGTCTTCAGAAAGATGAAAGGAACAGGACTGAAAAAGAATGTAGAAGAAAAATTTATGTTTATGCTGACTTGAATAGATAGCAAACTAGAAGAATGTATGAAGTGAGCTAAAGGTTCTAATAAATTTTGTTTCTTATTTTTCAATTATACGATGAAAAATAAAACCCCGAAAGTCGTTTCATCTACTCGTTTCATAGCCGCAAGGTCAGCTTATACTTCAAGCAGTAAGACCAGCTTACAATTCAGGCAGCTTATGCTCCAAGCCGTAAGACCAGCTTATACTTCAAGTCACAAGATCAGCTTATACTTCAGGCCATAAGATTAGCTCACAGTTCAAGCCACAAGACCAGCTTACACTTCAAGCCGTAAGATTAGCTTATACTTCAAGCCGTAAGACCAGCTTACAATTCAAGCAGCTTATGCTCCAAGCTGTAAGACCAGCTAATACTTCAGGCCATAAGATTAGCTTATACTTCGAACCATGAGACCAGCTTAAACTTCAGGCAGCTTATGCTTCAAGCCGTAAGACCAGCTTATACTTCAAGCCATAAGATTAGTTTATACAGCAAGCCATAAGACCAGCTTATGCCTCAAGCCGTAAAATCAGCTTACACTTCAAGCAGCTTATGCTTCAAGCCATAAGATTAGCTAATACTCCAAGCCGTAAGATCAGCTTATACTTCAACGTATCTATGGTCCATTTTAATAGATCAAGTTACTGTCGAACTTAAAGACAATTAAACAAAATATATCGGAACTTTTGGCTCAGTCTGCAAATAGCTTTACTCCACCAAGCATAGTCCACATCAAACGGAAACAATCAATATACTATTAACCGTTCAATATACTATTTTTTCTTTCGCTACCGGATATCGGGGCTTAAAAATTCATCCGCCCATTGTGAACGAGACAGAAGGAAAGGGCAATAGGTAACTACCACAGGAACTTGTAGGTAAGTATGTGCATAAATGATTTTTTATGTGATCAACTAGTAAACACAAAAATGCATACAAATAATGTGGCTTTTCACTAATCATAGTGACTTTTACAACAAATCAGTTCAGCTAGTCGAATTCAATTGGCTAATGTTTACAATACGTCCTATTTTGGTCGACAATGAGTAGAATCAACAAAAATAATTTTCTACGAAGAGGAGGAATATTGATTCCAATAAGTAATTCATTCAATTATGTTGTCATAAAATTCCACTTTTATTATTGATAAGGAAATGATTATTGTTGATAAGGAAATGATATCGATTTCACTTTTCAACTTTCAAATAGTTCCACCGAATTGAAGTTGCTCTGAAAACGAAATCAACAAATTTAATAGGCTATATCAATAAGTGTATTTGCCAGGAATACGGAAGGCAATTGATATCATTTTGCTAGAAAAAGATGATCATACATGTGAACGATGTTAATATTACGAGTGGATGGCGATCGCAGCAAAAGAAAAAAAACCCCTCTAATCGTGTTATTTAGTTGCGATCAATGTGTTTACATCGGACGCTCTCTTCAATAATAATATGGGCCATAATTTCACACTTAAGCGTTTCGCTCACGATCCGCCACCATTTATAAACTTCCGATCTTACCGGCCGACCGACCGGTCGCTTCTTGCATAAATTAGTATTTATGGTAGTCATTATAAGAGTAACAAAAGAAATGCACTAGTAAATTAATCGATCGAGTAGTACTTTCATTTTGCACCGCTCCGCGAGAATCGAATACTGAATGAACACACGTAAACATACGGTTCTTCGAAATGAAGGGGAGGGGGGAATTGAGGGGAAATGGAGGGGAAATGGAAGGGGACAGAGTTGAAAGGAAATTTCTTGCCGCAGATTCATATCAACAAAATGGGTATAGAAATTTAGAGAACGATGCTAATTTACTTCAGTGAAGTAAATGTAGAAGCTATGATGGTGTCAGTACTTTAAAAAAAAAGAAGCTTTTTCATAGAGCACACCAAACGCATTTCATATGCGCTTCATAGTTCCCAGATTTAACAGCGACATTAGGCCGACAGCATAAAAGAAATTTTTATTTTTTTTTTTAAACCTGTCGGTAGTGTCATTGTGTAGAAGAATAGTAAAGCCATTAGTGAGAGTGATGTCTACGATGATGGTGATTTCAACATTCAATGGGTGACCATATTCGTTATCCTCAAAAAAATAATCAAGTTTTTCGATCACACTGTTATATTATATATAGTAGCTAACATGGAAATGTTGGTGACAGATAGCGGTTGTGAGTTTGATTAGGGGTTTAGAAGGTAGAGGTGGGAATGGAATGAACTAAACAAGGCTGACAAGCGGAAAACGTCCAACAGCAAAATTTCTTCCAATGAAATAGAGTTCTCAATTACGTTTCACAATTGCCCACAAATATGTTCGCCTTTAACAAAGTACTCATAAATGGGCTACAGTGATCTTTTGATAATTAATAAATGTGAATGCTAGAAAATAAATCATAAAGCGTACGTGTTGTGCGCGTATACTGATGCTTGTGCTACCAGTGCTGATCGAATGCCCTATGGCGAGACTGATTGCTCACTCAACACGACTTCTTAACGAAGATTAATGACGTTAAACTATATGTGGTTTTCTATTGATGCTCAAACATCCACTAAAAACTTAGATCTAATCTGATTGGATATAATTCACTAATAATAAGGCCTTCCTTTTATCTTCTCTTTATTCAAGCTAGCGCATTTCATTCTTCAATTTGACGTTTATCAAATATGGAACAGTCTAATACAAATGTTAGCAACTCAGCCACGTCGAGCTAATCAAAACCGCGAATAATAAACAGTGCACATGGAACGGTTGGCTTGTCTCATGAAAACGACAACAAAACGAACAGTTAAAATTTCCTCCAAAACAACAACTCAACATCATCGTAGATACAAATACTTTTCATTGTGGAGGCCATTTGTACAGTTGTTGTAGCGTTATTAGTATCGACCAAATGAACTGTTTATTTGTTCTCACACATACACACACACACACACACACACATACACACACACACACATGCATAACACTTCATAGAGCCGTGAACAATTCCATACTAAACTACCGTAAAAAATTTGGGCAAAAATTTCATTCATTAAAAAATGTTTTTTATTTAGCTGATCATAAACGAAAAGCAAAAGACTTACTTTGGCTCTTTTGAATTAACAGTTGAAATTTTCACTGATAAATTTTGATTTGCAACGTGCTTACAACTGTATTTACATAGCGCATAATTAATTAGCCGTGTCATTAAAAAGCTTTTGCTAAGCTCATGATAAGTGACTAATTACAAATGGCGAGAAAAGCGTTTTTTTGTAAGAAGAAATCTACAATCTAGGCAATATATATATTCCGATTAGCTAGCTACTATCATCAAAAAAGAATCGTTATCACTGAATCGTGCAGTCAATATACAAACATTTCCGGCTCGAATACCTGCTCTAATTGAGCGTCATAGTTACAATCTTTTTGAAATGTTACTCATTTAATTAGCACCACCTTTGGCGTCTAATAAAGCTAATCACCCAATCACTTCTACCGTATGATTAACCCTCACGCCCATTTTGACGTCTCCACTTTTCATCCTCTAACTTTTATGTGAGTCATATTTTCATCACAAGTGCATATTTCATGAAACGTTATTGGGTATACTGACTATTCACCCGCTACGCTCTATGAAGTATAGTAACGTTATTGACTCTGTGAAGTATAGTAACGTTATTGACTCTGTGAAGTATAGTAACGTTACTGACTCTGTGAAGTATAGTAACGTTATTGACTCTGTGAAGTATAGTAACATTAATGTGCGCAGTTTATGACTAGAAATAGTTAAAAGCTTTATGTTAGATTTTAGATCGTTCGTTCACATTTATTGCTTTCACGTCAATATGTTAATGTGGTCATATACGCTCGAAGGTGAGAGCTAAAACATTTTCACTTACTTAGCTACTTCTTTTCTGAATTTCTCATAGTTGAGCTGGCAAGAGTATTGAGCATTGAGCAGACAGTTTAAACGAGTTTCATCCATGATAGATTTGATTTGTTATTGTAAACTTTAAGAATCGAAATTCGTCTAAAATTTGTTCATTAATTAATATCCAATAAACTTATTCATTAAATAATTTCAAAAAATTACAAATTTCTTATAGTTTTGCACTTTCAGCAATAATCATCGTATAGCGTTTACTCGCAGTGATAATTAAACGCCAATTAATTAATTATAACTAATTACTGCGTCGCAAACTAAGAGATGAGTCGATTTGAGCAAATATCAGTTCGTAACGTCTGATTTTGTTGAAAAAGTAATGTCGAGAAATGCTTCAGCTTTATTTGCGCAGAAAACGAATGTATTCAAATAATATATAAGATTTTCCTAAGCTAAAGAAGTGCCAAATCTGAAAGATAGAGATGAGAGAATCGAAGTTTGCCATTAACATTTTCATTGAACGATTCATGAGGGATTGATGAGAATGTAAAGGCGTCATAACGATGGTCGAACAGTTTAATTCAGAGCTGAGATACTAATGCACTCATGCTGCTAGCGTCACTACCTAATTTTAATGAAGTACGCTTAAAGTGTTCTTTACGAAAATGTTACGATAATCTTGATTACTTTTATTGTGACTTCAAAGTACTTCATGCATGCATCATGCATTTACGCTTGTTTCCCATTCGGTTAGCGGTGGCATCGTTTAAGAGTTTTTTAGTTAGTATCACTCATGCATCACATACATAGACACTTTTGGGTGCTCATGATCGACGGTCGGTCTAATTGATGAGCGCAAAGAAAAATATTGAGGTACGATAGAGAGTTTTCGTTACAAAAAATTCTCGATAGAAGTTTATGAAGGGAATTTTATTTTGTGATGATCAAGCACGAAAATGTTGAGCATGGAAATTGCATGAAACCAGTAACCATAAATTTCCACGATAGCACTAATAATCAAATAGACTTTATCTCCCAACTGAGTATTCTACTGGCTGGCCAATAGGAAGCGAGTCGCAGATGAAGCTGAAAAAGAAATGATACTTTTTGCTTAATCTATATGGCGCTCAGAAAGATTCATCAAGGAGCAAGCAACTATGAAAGCTTAAACTTAAGTAGAATTGATTGTTTTAGAAGAGAATAATTAATAAGTTATCTTAAACAGCTAAACGAAGTTGAGGTCTCCGATTGTTTTTAAATGATGAAATGCTTCTCGTAATTCGACTTAACAAAGAAAACGTCCGTTCGATTGCTTGAGAGCATAAATTTGTTTCAGCTATGATCCGATTGAGTCACCCAAAATTACAACTTCCTTTATATGGTGGCACCTATATAAGTACTAAGCAATAAAACCTGAGAGCATATTAAAATTGTGCTTCACATTTTCGAGGAAAAAAATTTGTTTATTGATGTACACTGAGTTTATAATTTTTTACTCATTATACTTAAGCATCAAGGTAAGCATATCGACATAGAGGTAACCTTATGAAGCATTCGTAAATCTAGGTGCTGTCAATGATCATCTTCTCTAGTGCGATAACTAATACACTCGGATTGTAATATGAAGTGAAATAAATTGCTAGTTGACTTGCCGATGTGTTTGTTGTAAACAAGATTGTCTCATTGATATAGATGTTGGGGAATAGTTGCAATGTAATGAAGGAATTAGAGCGTTTTTATGGAGACAAGAAGTGGTGAAGGGAATGAATGAGAAAGAAAAAGGATAATAGAACAGATAGATAGCTGATGCGATTACCATACTGTTTGGCGGAAACCAGAATGGCGAATAGGAAAATGATGGTTGACGTATAGAGGTAGTGAAGTCGATCCACGAAGTCATCGTCGACTCGAGGTTCAAGAAGTCGGAGTGCAGACGTGACGATGTGCATTCCGATGCGATAGCCACCCGACACCATCGCGCCGTCCCACTGAGCATCACCCCGCTGTGCTCTCCCCACGCTGCACCCTCATCGCCGCAGAGAAAGAGAACGAGAAAGAGAAAAAGATTCCACCTCTGCCTCCAACTCAAACGCCCTCCATACGCTTGTGGCTCACGCCAACACAACTGTCCCAGCTAGACGGCTCACCTCACATACCCTTTCAGCTTCCTCTTCCACTAGACACCTTACATGATGGTACTACTTAAGCGATAAACCATATCCTTGCAACTAGCTGAACTGCTTTTTCTTGGCCAAATGCACTCAAGCGGCACATAGATGAGACCATTCTTAGTTAGCCATTGGTCAATAAGCTAGACGAGTGGCACAGAAATATTCGAGTGCATCATGTGGATGACTAATTCGAGTGTGGCTTAGAGGTGACTGCTCGGTATGTGTTTGCTAGTTTCACTATACAATCATAGCTGCACCAGTGAACTACAAAACCTTATATCCACTATCCCCTTGCGCTTCGGCTGGCCAGTTTGCATGAGAGCATTAATTTCATAACAAACGACAATTTGGACATCAAGCCAAATTCCTAGAAATCGAAATAGACTTATCAACATCTTCGCACCAACTCTTTATCGGTTCCGAAGCACCGAAAACGGCGAGATATGGAAAAATGTTTGATATCGCGATCTTGAGCGGCAAACGTTCATAACAATTAGCAATCATATCATAAAGCTGCTCAGTTCATTCCATGAGCATATCCAGATCGTTCATCGTGGACGTTTTCCTGCTCCCGGTGCAAACTAACCATAGTGCATGCATGGATCGCCTAAATTTAAAACAGGATTGGTGGTCGCGATCCGCAGAATTTCCTTTCCAAAACCTCTGCACCTTAAATTAAGCTTAACCACCGAAATCCTCTGCCTTCGAAATTGGTACCGTTCGTCCACAAAGCCCATTCCGTGAGCGGAGACGGGAGCGGACCCCGTACTCCGCGCTCAAACTCTCAATTTCAGTCTTAAACCAAGAGAAATCGCTAATTTCGCCTTGACTGGCAACTTCCATCAACAACATGTTTCCATGTCTTGCAGTATCCGCGTCGTTCTGTTGAGATTTACTGCACCACACCGTCTGCTGATGGTGTTAAAACCCCCATCCACACCCCCTACCCCCCAACTTCGCCTCCTATGCTACCTCTCATTCTCCCCTCCCCCTTGGCTTCAAGCGAATATCGGGATTATTTTGCTAATGGCAAAATATGACGATCAGCATTGCGGTATTTTTGACCTAAAATTCTTGAAAGCGTCAGTTACATGTGAATCCCACATATGATCCGTGGTCGTGCTTCTTCAGTCATCGGATATTTGGTCGTCACCACAGTTTCTCACCTTGGATTTGTCATACCGGCTCCTCTCGAATAAAGCCCCTCCCCCATCGACAATGTCTTCGCAACAAATAAACAGCTTTCTTGACCATATCGAATAAATAACCTCTATCTCACTCCCTAACCCGTCCTCTAGATGTTACGGAGTACTTTGAACTCCCATGCTGAAAAATGCCACCTAGCGGAAGCTGGAAACAAGGCAGGGCATGAGCACTGGGTTGAAGACATAACATATGCCGACAGTTCAACGTGCCCATCATTGCAGAAAGCATGTACCATATTGTTTATAGAGGTGCACATACCGCCAGCACCAGATAGCTTTCAGTGTTAGGGTTAGCATATTTGCGATCAACGATGTGCGTTTTTAAGGTTGAACTAAATGGCAATATTGCAGTTGAAATTGGCAACGTATTGGACGTTCGGAATGGCTTCAGTACGGACAATTTGCATAGCGCGGCCACCAAATATGCGTTTCGTGAGCACGCATCCGTAAGCTTTATTTCGTTCCTTTCTCCGTAATATTTTAATATTATGGATAGAGCTGACGAAATCGCTTATGGGGTGGTGTTGACGGCATTGCTTATAAGATGGTCGATCATAGTCGTCTTCGTTTGTCACACTTACATTAAGATGGGGCATTTGGAAAACTGCGATAATCAAATATATTTTTGTAGTAAGTATTCAGTGCTTGTATGCGCTTGCGTATCCTTCGTTAGTGTGACAGGACAAGGCTGGTCAAGGTGTTGTGTACGCCTGGTTTGTTCATGCAAAGAAAATGTTATGCTGCCGGAGCCAATTCATGGAGCGTTTAACCAGGTTGTTTGGGTTCCTCTTACGTACTTGGTTGTTTCCGGATGAGTTTCTTCCTACTTTTCATTGTCCGCCATTAAAGTGCTCATCCTTATCATCATCCATGTGAAAGGAGCCTGAGCAAATTTGTGGTGTTGTTTATAGGAGGAGATGTGCTTTTCGGTGATCCTCGCACACCGTCGTTTTCTACACAAATCACTGGATTTCGTAGCGCAGGATAACAAATCGAAACGCGTGATCGTGAATGCACTACAGTATCTAATAGAGAAAAAGAACAAAGAGAGAATGCACTTCGATGAAAGACGCTGGCTCGTCGAAAACTTCAAGAGAGCTGACGTTAACAATAATGGTACGTTATGTTAGATCTGAGCGGTATGGTGCGATCGGCGTTGTGAAATAGGAGCACCTGATTTGTGCAGTTAGTATGCATCTACCGTGGACGTTGTTTTTCTGCTAACATTCTCTTTTTTTTCCCCTAACAATTTCCTCCTTATCATGCATTAGCATTGCTTAGCCTTGGTCGCTCTGTAATGTTGATGTTGACCTTTTCCTTGTCTGAAATTTTCTGCCTCATGTTATTGTTGCTGTTCGCAGTTGACCTAAAAAATTGCTATGTATGTAGTGCAAATTCTTCCACCTCTATAGCTGAATGTATTGCCCTTGATTCGTATATCACCTACTACGAGAAGCGTTTCCTCTGCGGCTACACTGTTCGTTTTATGTAAGTGAAGCTTGGAAAACATGCGAAGCACTGGAAATTGCGATTGAGGAAAGAGGTGTATCTCATGGGTCATAGAAACGGGGCGACGGAAATGTTTTCAAAAAATAGGAGACATTTTTATGCGTATTGTAGGCCAGTGTCATGTTGCCTTGAACTCCTAAACCAGTCGTTGACGTTGTTATTATCTGTAGGACTGTATTGGTAGAACCTAATTTGCAGCGTAACGTCAGTTGCTTCTAGCTCTATTTTTTAGCTTGTTATAGCAAGAAACGTTTGACTTGCCACAGACAGAGGACTGCAAGACAATGTTAGCGTTAACCCCCGGCATCAGTTATTAACACTGGGGTTTATTTTTACCATAGGAACGACGAAACAGATCCGAGAGCTTTTTCCGAAAAGGCGAGCCTATTGTTATGAACGTAGTTAATGTAGTTTTGTTTTCTCAGCTCAAAATGAACGCAGTTTCAGGCAAGCTGTCTTTCAACGAAGTCTGGAAATTGCTGAAGAGACTGAACCTACAGATCAGCCAGGATTATGCGATGGCTATGTTCATGGTTCGTAAGAATATACAGTGTTATAAGCCGTTTCTAAAATAATTTCTTTGCTAAGTATCAGAAATGATCCGCAACTGGCGTCGGAAAAAACATCGGAAAAAATTAAAATTTTGATAAATTTCTCGACTTTACGCCATCAGCACTCACAGTTATAGAAACCCACTTTTGTAGGTTATTATCAGAATTGTTTTTCTTGGTGCATCCCAAAATTAGTACATGCAAAATTTGGTTCGAAATTTTTAGAGAGTATAAAACAGATGTTAATGGCCAAACTTCGGGCAGCTGAAGGTGGATAAAGGATACTGCGCTATTTTGCATCGGGAATTGGCCGAGAGTGGAAAGTGATCTCCTGAGCGGCTGTCCATTTATGGTTTTTAGAAGAAGGGAGGGGTGTCCTGGAGAAGAGCTTGCAGGAAGCATAAATGTCTTCTCCCCGCCGTTACTTCTCATTTGGGAGCGATTGATCGTAACTGGCATTCTGATTTCGAGTAGAGAATGCAACTTGATGGAATAAATTTCTCGACTTTACGCCATCAGCACTCACAGTTATAGAAACCCACTTTTGTAGGTTATTATCAGAATTGTTTTTCTTGGTGCATCCCAAAATTAGTACATGCAAAATTTGGTTCGAAATTTTTAGAGAGTATAAAACAGATGTTAATGGCCAAACTTCGGGCAGCTGAAGGTGGATAAAGGATACTGCGCTATTTTGCATCGGGAATTGGCCGAGAGTGGAAAGTGATCTCCTGAGCGGCTGTCCATTTATGGTTTTTAGAAGAAGGGAGGGGTGTCCTGGAGAAGAGCTTGCAGGAAGCATAAATGTCTTCTCCCCGCCGTTACTTCTCATTTGGGAGCGATTGATCGTAACTGGCATTCTGATTTCGAGTAGAGAATGCAACTTGATGGAATAGATGGAAAAGTTGTATGAAAGAGCGGAAGGAACGGAAAGAAAAAGAAAAAATCGAAAAGAAAACAAAAAGATCGCAGGTCTACTAAAATTGAAAGATAAGGTTATCAATAAGGTTGGAAACGGATATGGCAAGCTCATCTTTGGTTAAAAACACCTAAAACTAATAGCGTTTTCGAACAAATTTCCACAGCAGTTCTGCAAGTTTTGAACCACAATACACGATTATTTTTTGGCTTCTAAATGTTTGGGATGGGAACGGAATAACCGTTCTAAATTTAGGACGCAGATACAAAGAAGACGGAAACATCGGTTGGAGATCGAGTGCTGGATCAGGACGAATTTCTGGCATTCTTCGAAAGACTGACCCACCGACCCGATCTCGAGCATGCGCTTAGGCTGTTTAGCTCAATCGACGACAGTGCTCTCACCGTCAACGATCTGCGCGAATTCCTTACGAACGAACAGCATGTCAGCTTATTTTGTTATAGATATACGAGCTTGACCATATCGTATATATTGGGCTCTTTTGAATTGACTAGCATATGTTAATAATTCATTCGAGTTCCAGGTGCTTGGTGTTGTCTGCCGACTCATAACGGCAAATGATTGAGGATGTTGTCTAAGGTGGAGGAGGTGGAAAGGGATGCGGAGGGAGATAGGGTGGGGGGAAGGAAAGTTATAGGAAGGATTGATGGCCCATTGATGCGTTGTGGAGAAGAACATCTTATGCAGCAGTTTGTGCGTGTAAGTATGAGATGTTAAAAAATAAAACTGTTTTCGTTAGTGCGCTGTCGGTATGTGCATATGTTCAATACTGTCAGCATCTTTTATTGGAAGAGAATCTGTACAGCGGTCTTTAAAATTTTTTTTCCATTTTCTTTCGTTTTTTTCTGTTTGACATTGCTTGATTAACAGATTCATTGAGTTCGAGATATTTGCTTTCACGATTTCTAGACCTACCCGCTCTCCTATTTCGTTAGCTTTTTGTGGGATTCTTGAACGATTTACTCAGGTATGGAGAAGTCTGCGGAGCAGCTAAAAACCTAAAGGATAAAAAAGTAGCCGAAAGCTTAAATCGAGTTAGGAATTTGTGTCGTCCAGGAAAAATCGAAGCATTGGAGATGGTGCGCAAAAAATTATCCTTCTTTTTTGGGAGGAAAGGAGGGTGGGGATGGGGAGGGGGGGGAGGGAAATGATCGTATTTTATTTTATTGATGGCGAGCACCCATTTAGCCGCACAAATTGCTTAGCTTTTTAATTATATCTGCGGTATTTGCTTGTGTGCGCCTTATTAAGGGGGGGGGGAGGGGGAGGGAAATGATCGTATTTTATTTTATTGATGGCGAGCACCCATTTAGCCGCACAAATTGCTTAGCTTTTTAATTATATCTGCGGTATTTGCTTGTGTGCGCCTTATTAGAGAATATGCATTTCAGTTTACCGATGTTGATGCGAAAAAAGCCGAATCGATTATCGAAACATACGAAACACCAAATCATGACAACCACAAAGGGAAACTACTCGGAGCCATCGGTACATCGTATTTCGTAATTTATAGGTCGCATTTTACTTCCAGTTTCTGCTTAAGTCATCCTAATTTTTAGGCGGTGCTTAATTTTTTCATTTTAAATGGACTGATGAAACAAAAGAAATTTAGCGGATCGCCAAAGAGCTTACGGTTCGGCTAAGCAAAGTGAATCTGTAAATCAGGAAGAGCTGCAAGAGTAAAGGGGATTCGAAGAATGCTTGGGATCCGACTGCGAGAAAGGCAGAACTAGTCACTGATGAAATAAGAAATCGAAATTCAGGACTAAAAAAGTAGAGGATGACAGCGTTTAAATTACAGGTTTCCGGCGTCTTCTGCAGTCGCGATGGGGCAACATAACGAAACCGGGACATGAATCAGTTTTCCAGAATATGGACCATCCATTGAGTCACTACTACGTGAACTCCAGCCACAACACTTACCTTACCGGCTTACAGATGAAAGGCGAAGCTACAGTCGAGGGTTACATCAGCGCTTTAAAGAAGGGTGCTCGTCTGCTCGAATGTTAGTCACAATTTATCTGTTCTGATAGCACTTGTAACATAGCGCAGAGCTCTATTGTATGGAGAAAAGAGTTTCAACGACCCTTTCTAGCCTGATTGGTTTGGAAGTTTGATCGCGTCATCCCCCTCCTCTCCACCCACTCTTCATTCTCCGTCGCCCTTCCCTTGCACACGAATCTTCTCTCGCCCGAAATATTTCGATGGCAGCAGCTTTCGAAAGTATGCACAACGTTTGGATGAGAATATGGCTGTAGTCGAAGAAACTAATACTGGATTGACGTTTGTACGGCTCACATCCATATTATGTAGTAGTATTACTGTTATTGTCTCGAAGTGAACATGCTATATGCTTTAAGATATAGTGCGGAATAGTACGGTTGCATTTAGCTGCAATAGTATAGGTGTGATGTAAGAGAGACCAACTGCAGTGTTACTACGCTGTGCTTTGCTTAATTCCATACCTCACCTCTTTTTGGCCAACTTACTTTGTGCCTTGCTGGGACAAGGATCCAAAAGATAAAGATCAGCTGTTCGCCTTTCTGCCGGAATGGGAAGGTGATTCTTGCCGCCTTCGCTTTGACGAGTGAGTTGCAGACCACTCATTCCCATTCCTGCCTGTGTGAAATGCTGGGGCCGCACGTTATGTCCTTGGGATGGGTAGAGTTTTTCTCGATACAAGCGGGGGACAGGGAGCGATTTTGCCACGCCTGACCAGATGTCGGTCTTATAAAAAGCTTTGTGCTTTCAGTGGACATATTCGACAATGACCACGGCGAACCGTGTATCACACACAAACGAACACTGATCACGTCGATAACTTTACGAAACGCGCTGAAGGCGATCGATCAATATGCGTTCGTGTCCAATCCATATCCTGTTATTTTGACCATCGAAAATCATGTCGGCCTCCCACAACAAAAGGCGATGGTTCGCATATTTAACGAGGTTATCGCCTTCTCAAGTTGCATTTTCGTGAGCGCACGTACAGCGATAAAACAAGCTGTCATCATATATTATCTTATGGCGCCTTCAGATCACTTTGCGCTGTTCGGTATGAACCATTTCTAGTAACACCTGTTAACCCCCTCCCTCCCCCCTCCACCTCCCTTCACTGCTAACTCTGTGCGTCTGCTGTTGTCCTCTCTTTTTTCTTGTGGCTCCTGAAAAATACGCAGGGGTGGAGGGTAAACTGTTTTTTTTTGTAAAAACTGAAAATCGCAAGGGAACGGCGAATACCTTCATGGCGTGGATAATTTCCCCGAAGGTTGTATTGTTTGCAGCTTTCTAAAGGAGAGAGGGAGTGTTTCGAGCAAAAGCTATATAGACGTCACTTTTTGGCATGTGTTGAATTGCCTTTGTTTTGAGTATGGAAGCTCGTTTTATTTTTGTAGGATGGTGCAAGTCATCAAAGGTCATTTTTTTGATTTGATTGAGAAGTGCAAACATTGAAAGCGATACATTTTATAACGATGCGAGCTGATGCTCCACGAAAAGAAGTCTCCCTTTGTAGGCGGAAACTACTTAGGTCAAATTTATCCGAGCAAAAATGAAGGAAGAGTTTGATTATTTCACCAAGGTGAACAAGTTGTGATATAACAACGTTTTTCACCTTTTTCGAAGCTGTAGGTCTCCACAGTGTGGTTGATCTGAACACTTGTGATACTCCGAGTGATACTCCACAGTGTGGTTGAGTACTAGGAACTCCAACTGCTTCTTTACTTCATCGTCTCCATTTGGTCTTTGTCAGAATATATATTGAAAAATTTTGTTTAGTTTTGTGATGCAGTAAATTCAGATTCGAAATGAGAGGAGATTTGCGTCAAGAATCCTCCTTTCCTTATTCGGTCCAGTGATGACTTTAGCGGTCGACAGCACAGTTTGTGAACGTTGTTGGCATCAGCCTTCCCTCCAGTTTCGCTTGTGGGTGAGCTATTTCTGACAGCTAAATCGTTTTAGGTCCTCGGCGACAAAATCTACATTCGGCCAGAAAATGCGGCCGTAACTCAGCTGCCCTCGCCGAATGCTTTGAAGCGAAAATATTTGCTTAGGGGAAAGAAGCTACCCACCGAAACGGGGCGTGATCGACAACTAGATCAGGATGATGATGAGAGCCCAGAGCAACCGAGAGAGAAACCCGACAAAATTCAGCTACATCCTGATTTTTCTCGTCTCATCTCCCTTCCTTCTGTCAAAATATCTTCGAATATTTATCAGGATGTCAAAGAACGTAAGTAACTTCTTTGCAGTCGTATAGAGCTTTCGAGAATTTTTGAATGTGGTAAAATGAAGTAAAATTCAGAAAGAAGAGATGTCGGCATCAAAGGCCAACATTTGTGCTTGATGTAAAAAATCGTTTTTCTGCATTGTAGAGGATTGACCACATGAGGGGCACGAGTTGTTCTGGTTAAATTTATTACGTCCGTTGCAGGAAGTATATCTCGCCTCCTCTTCCTCCTCCGTCAAATGGCGTTCGTTTAACTAGTTGCTGTTTTATTTAAATGGTGGCGGCAAATTTAAATACTGTAAACAGCAGAAGCAGTAAATATTAAGGATGATTCTTTCGGGATGAGGATTTACGGTCAAGGCAAATTTTTGTTAGTGTTCATATGCTTAAAAGTGTATGTGTAGAAGCGAGTGGTAAGAACGGTTTTTGGGGGAGGTGCTTGATTTGATGAGTGCAGCTGAACTGCATGCTATCCTTAATCTGGAATTCCACAAAGTATACGCAAGTGTATCTTCCCAACCTTCATGAATATTTCGCTACAACTGGCATCGCTAACTTTTTGTTCTCCTTGGTTTTTATTCATCTTAGCACAGTTTGTGAACGTTGTTGGCATCAGCCTTCCCTCCAGTTTCGCTTGTGGGTGAGCTATTTCTGACAGCTAAATCGTTTTAGGTCCTCGGCGACAAAATCTACATTCGGCCAGAAAATGCGGCCGTAACTCAGCTGCCCTCGCCGAATGCTTTGAAGCGAAAATATTTGCTTAGGGGAAAGAAGCTACCCACCGAAACGGGGCGTGATCGACAACTAGATCAGGATGATGATGAGAGCCCAGAGCAACCGAGAGAGAAACCCGACAAAATTCAGCTACATCCTGATTTTTCTCGTCTCATCTCCCTTCCTTCTGTCAAAATATCTTCGAATATTTATCAGGATGTCAAAGAACGTAAGTAACTTCTTTGCAGTCGTATAGAGCTTTCGAGAATTTTTGAATGTGGTAAAATGAAGTAAAATTCAGAAAGAAGAGATGTCGGCATCAAAGGCCAACATTTGTGCTTGATGTAAAAAATCGTTTTTCTGCATTGTAGAGGATTGACCACATGAGGGGCACGAGTTGTTCTGGTTAAATTTATTACGTCCGTTGCAGGAAGTATATCTCGCCTCCTCTTCCTCCTCCGTCAAATGGCGTTCGTTTAACTAGTTGCTGTTTTATTTAAATGGTGGCGGCAAATTTAAATACTGTAAACAGCAGAAGCAGTAAATATTAAGGATGATTCTTTCGGGATGAGGATTTACGGTCAAGGCAAATTTTTGTTAGTGTTCATATGCTTAAAAGTGTATGTGTAGAAGCGAGTGGTAAGAACGGTTTTTGGGGGAGGTGCTTGATTTGATGAGTGCAGCTGAACTGCATGCTATCCTTAATCTGGAATTCCACAAAGTATACGCAAGTGTATCTTCCCAACCTTCATGAATATTTCGCTACAACTGGCATCGCTAACTTTTTGTTCTCCTTGGTTTTTATTCATCTTCTGCATTTTTCTTCAAATTGTTATTCTCAGTTCTGCCTTATTCTGAATATCTTCGAGTCCTGAAGTCCGTGCCGGACACCACATCCACTTGGGGAAGGGGATGAAATTGTTGGTGTGTGGCCTTATAGGATTTTGATCGTCGTTTAAAAATCACTGATCAAACCAAAATCTAGTGTTTCATTTATTTCAGTGTCAGGAAATCGAAAAGCCTGTTATGCCGTTTGAAATGCTGAGTTCTTTCGGGGCTTTTAGCACTGACCAGATCAAGACAGCCAAAAACACTAACTAGCTCACAAATGAATAATCTCTGGGGCAAGCGGAAGATCGCAGGCTCGGGTGCTGCCCCGCAGTTTTGACTCATTGCCATCCAGAGTACTTACATAATTTAAAAAATAATAATTTCTAGACCCAATGGATGGTTCGGCGTCGCTCTCGGAAACAAAAGTGCAGAGCCTGATGGAAGGTGGCACATCTTTGGCCGTGTATACGGCGAGTCGATTTGTGAAGTCGTACCCGAAGGGGCTGCGACAAGACTCGAGCAACATGGATCCGATCCCGTCGTGGATTTGTGGCATCCAATCAGTGGCCATGAATATGCAGACTTCTGGTGAATATCTCGACCTCGTCTCAGGCCTTTTCCGTATAAACGGAAATTGTGGTTATGTGCTCAAACCGGATTGCCTCCTACAAGGCTTAGGTTTGTTTTCATCGCTTTTTCCCAATTTGTCTGACCTCGCTTTGTATGATGTTCACGAAATCATGCTTATACTGGCATATTATTGTATTTGATGGTTGCCATGATATGAACACTTGGCTCTTTTTTGCTTTACAACTGACAATAGTTCTCGTAACAGGCGCCGTATCGTACTGCTTGGGATGAAGTCAGTCTCAGCACATTCTCGTCCGGAATAAATCCATTATCGTGAATGTAAGGGAAAATTAGCTTTCTTTTGATACAAACCGTATCCTCAGAAACAGCATGCAAAATTGAAAACTAGATCTAAGATTAGCGCAGCAGACGTAAAATATTGCTGTGTCCTCCAAGCGCAGCCCATTTTTACCCTCAGAAAAACTTCAGGTGAATGTGATATTCCCGAACTTTATTCGAGGTGATATTTTAAAAAAAATTTTTTTTGATAGGCGTGGTTGGCACGAAAACTCTGAAATCAGTTGTTTTTGCCTGCTCATTGTGTATATGATGTCATCGTTGGTGATACCACGTTTATCACTTGAGATTTAGCGATGACCTTATAAAGCGTTAGTGACCTTGCAGAGTAATTGATGCGCTTCAAAAAGAGATTTTATAGTTTTTGTGCATTAAGAGGCGGCAAAGTTTGGCTACCTGTAGCGTAGAACAGAGGTGAGTGAACACCTGTTGTGTGTTAGTCAGGAATCGAAGATAAAGTCTAACGCATTCAGTGATCCTATTATATGCAAGCTATGCTCATTGATAGGCAATAATTGTAGATCCTCGACTACCTGAAGTTTCGGAAAGAGTGCGAACAGTTCTTTCTGTTGGGGTAAGTATCTTCGAGTCTTACTTTATGTCTTATGTAATATAGTGACCACCGATGACGTACGTTTTGCTCAGCAGGGGATTCATTAGCAAAGCTCATGATTCAAGGATTTTAATGGGGAGCGAGGGGGCGAGAATGGAACGAAGGAGAAATAAATGCTATCTTTTTGCTTAAAACATGTCTAACCTTCTTTCTTTTGGACGGTAAGGCAACTACGAAAAGGGTGAATCGAGTGCTGGTCTAGTTAATCGGTTCGGTAAAATGGGCAGAGGTTTGCGGTTGCCTGAAAAATTTTATCTTATCGTTTATGCTGAAAACTTTGTGAGAAAATGTGCATTAAATTCAGTTGTTTGTGATCTCCCCCCCATCACGAACTAAGGTACTAGCCACAGATCCTCGCCTGATTTCCAGCTGAGGTCGAAACGGATAGGAACAAGGGAGAAGAGGAAAAAAGGAAAATTCAAAATGGGAAAACAGTCCGATGCATATAGCCAAAAGCTGAGGTCAAAACGAAGTACGAAAGTCAGAAGCTGCAGTGAGTGACGTGTTTACTTTGCAAAGGAATAAAGATCGTATTTTGCATACTTTTATCAGTTTTTATTTTTTTCATGGTTTGAAGGTTTATGCATTACCAGAAGAGGAGGGGAGGGCGCGAGGCGAACGACGCGTCATGAGTCAGTTTCCGAGAAGCAAAACAGGTTAAATCGATGATCGGGAGGTACCGCGGTGCTTGTTTAGTGAGTCGCAAAATAAGCTCATCGTCTTGGTGGGTGTGCATTGAACAGTGTTGTTACAGATTATTAGCGGGCAATATTTGCCAAAGCCCACCCCCGGTCATGACGTCATCGATCCATATGTCACTGTGGAAATATTCGGCATCCCAGCGGATGCGCAAAAATTCCGAACGAAGACGATTGCCGACAACGGGTAAGTGCTCGTCAAGCAATTGCTATTGATGCACAGTGTCTAGCCGCACCCAAAATTTTAGGAGGTGAGGACATAGAGCAACTTATATTGTGTTCAAATAATTTGGTGGAGGAGGGGAAATATTGTGCGTAAATTTGAATTTAATTGCGTCTTTCAAATTCTTAGTGGACAGTTTTTTTTGGAGGAGCAGTGTGCTTATAGGTGGACTTTTTTTCTGAAGTTGCACAGATGTGAAGTGCAGAAATTGATGTGTTATTTCCGAGTGCTTGTACAGCGCTCGAACTTTATACAAGTTTTTATCGACGTTTTATTCACCGTGTTCATCACGCTTAGTTAATTGTTCGAGCACTCGGAAATTGTTGAAAAGTTTGGCAAAAGGATCAGGTTTGAGGGGTTTTATATCAAACGGCGTACTCAACAGACAATTTGAGGGGTGGCCAAATGCGGGGTGGGAAGTGAGGTGGAGGGAATGGTAGCTTGTGTTGACTGAGATCTTCAAAGATGGCGGGATAAATTAGAGAGAGGGCGGAATTTGGGGAGATTAGAAATGAAATAGCGTGTCCAAAGAGGGCATTAATTCGAGTGGAAAGTGGCATATGGTAAAGCGATTCCCTATAAGGGAAAGTGGCAGGCATGCCGAGAAGAAAGATTAAATCTGAGAGAAGTCTAATTTGGAAAGGGGCGTGAACTTCTGTGAACTTCCAGCTTCAGAACCTGGGAGGAAAGAGAGGGGCGAATTCGCGGAAGAGGCAGTATTGGAGGAGAATTAGCCGTTTTATCGGGTAGCGATTATGCCGCGTCAAGGCAATTTTCATCGATAAATCATTTGTCGCCAAAATTGTGCGATGACAGACCATGCTGACGTGTGGTGGAATGGATAGCTGTAGAGATGCGATAGGATGGGGGGTGTGGGGGGGGGGGGGGGGGGGGGGGGAGTGGAGGGGGAACAGTTCGAAGGTCCACGTTACCAAACGTATCCATCCTTTTTTATTATGGTCTAATGCCATTGCTGATTTGCATAGTTTTTGCAGCCCGCTCTAAAGTAGGTGCTGCAATAATTTCAGCTTCAATCCGCAGTGGAACGAAACGTTTCGGATGGGACTGCGTTGTCCCGAACTAGCACTGCTGCGGCTGTGTGTTAAGGATTTCGACTCGACATCCGCTAACGATTTTGTCGGCGAGTACACTATTCCAGTGAAAAGTATACGTGGCGGTGCGTTGTTGTTTCTGTTCGTTGAATGACAAAATAGCCTTCTATAAAGAGAAGAGAGAGAGAGAGAGAGAAGAGAACCAACAAATCAGCATCCTGTAAACAGGAGAGAGAACCAAAACTCCAAGTTCCATCATGCTGGTGACAGAATGAGGTACCCGAACATCTTATAGTTCTTCTATTTTCACATTAATTATGGTGAACATGAGTATTTTCGTATGCGTCATGAACTGCAAGTAAGCGTTACGATCATGGTGATCCATGTTTATGGTTAAGCTGAGGAGTGGCCGTCGATACTTGCTAGAATTTGGTTGGAGTATTTTCTTCTAGCAGAGTGCATGTATCGATTTGTGGTAGTTTTGATGATGGTTTTATTGTTTAGGCTATTCGCATGTTCGTCTTAATACGGGCTACGGGCATACGGTTGACGAGTCAGCGTCACTACTTGTTCGAGTCGCTTTCGATGATTGATGATCGACTTTGGCTGTGTATATCTTTTCGCCACAATCTCTGTTTGCCTAAACAAACTTTTTTTTCTTCTTTTGATAGTGATGTATTTTTCCATATAAACTTTTACACGTTTTTTTTTTGAAAGATTTCCTAGATTTTTGTTTGTTTTTTTTTTTTTGTAGTTGGAGAAAGGTTTGCTAGTGTCAGAGAAATCAGCTGCACAATTTCGTATTTACATCGAGGAGTTTAACGAAGACAAAACGGATCAAAGGTGGCATCGTTATGAATGTACCTTTATTATATGAGCACATTATTTCGGGCACGGACGACAAGCCCGAGAAAATCCGATATATTATTCTCAAGCAGTTCACCTTGTGACCGCAGCAGTAACTTCTCGGAGAATTGTGAAGGATGTGTAGTCGTTATATTGTCAGTTCATGCGTATAACTACTTCATGCAGCTTTTTATTGAACGCTTCCGAAAAAATACAGAAGCAATGTAATTGTTGTATTGTCTAATAAGTCCATTTCGTTTAATTTTTTTTATTCTATGCAAGAAATGGGCTTGATTTTTTTTTGGGGGGGGGGAGGGGGGAGGAAGGAAAAAATTGTCGGTATGGAAAGGTTTGTTTTTTTTTGGGGGGGGGGGGGGAGGGGGGAGGAAGGAAAAAATTGTCGGTATGGGGAGTTTATTGCCTTTGTCTATATACAGGTGTCTTTTTTCTTTTGCTTTGCAACGTTCAGTTCTTCCGCCTTCAAATCACACATTTGTCGTCTGCTTTTGCAGTCGTTAGTGAAACCTCTTTATATTAATGCCATCCATAGTAATCGGTGTTCACGGCTTGCTGCTTATGTGATAAACAATGCTGTTATGTCTTTACTGTAATAAAAAGACTGACTTTGTCAATTACTTTGCTTCAGAACGACGATGCTTCTAGAAACAACGTCTATACGGAATGTCTAAAGAAGTTTTAGAAAACAATCGCTCATCCATTTATGTGGTCGTTTGAACGTAATGGTGCAATTTAGCAGTTTAGATAGCGAATTGGTTTGTTGGTACATTGGGTGGATGACGAACCCTATCGCTTCAGTCGCATATTCGGCAGGAGGGCTTGCTGTACATTCCAGCTGTTTCAGTCTTTCTATTTTTCAATCAAACTTTTTTTTGTTTTAGATCTTCAAAGAAATTCAACGAAGGTGTAATACCTCTGCCCCCTCTCTCCTGGCCTACGATTTATTGTTGAAGCAGACGTTGTGAAACTCAGGAGTGGTTATTTTTGTTTATGTTCCAAGGGGGCCATGAACACGGGTTATAAAACTGTGATAAATAATGAGTAGTTTTTTGGTGAAGTTAGTGAGATTTAGATGTTTTGGAACGATAACTGGATATGCAGGGGAAGAGGTGTGGACGTACCCAGAATTGACGAGGAAGGAAAGGGATTTGATCGGGATATCTCAGAGGAGGGGAGGAGGGGTTGAGTGAAAAAATGGAGTTTTGGTAGGAAGTCGACGATTACCAAAACCAACGAAATCTACCGTTGTTCATGAGTCGAAACTACTATGAATAAGAAACACCGTCACATCCTAACTACGCAAGACAACGACGTGCCATATTTACGGCTTTATATCATTGTTTGCACTCGATGTGTTTGGTGAATAAACAGTTGTTCGAGTTGCGGATAGTTTAATAGCAGTATGGCGGGTATATGCGGTGCTCAAGTATACCGTAGACCGTACCACCTCATAGACAACTTCGAGTAATTTTTATGTGATGCACATCCGTTACGGCATCTCATCCTGCTTTTATCTTCACTTAGTTTTGTGTACTTCACTTGATTAGAAGACGGCCGTAGACTGTTGTCCGTTTTTAAATCAGTGTCCATCTAACCGGTTGCTACTGCAATCGGCTAGATGGGAACAGTTTAAAGAGAAATTATGCAGGTTTCTGCTAAAATTAACTTCGCTTGCAAATTATATTTCGCCAAAAAAAAATTCGGGAAAAGGTGAGGCGAAGTGTGGGGAAAGATGAGACTACTTTGGCGATATTCATTGTGAAGTATTAAAACGATTTGCTGGTTCTAGCGCAGTATTAAAGTAGATTCGTGCTTTTTTTCAAATTCTTAAATCATATGATATTGTAGCGTAGTGGCATCTGTTGGGTGCATGCTTATCTCTGCAAACTTTTTACGATGATGGTTGGAAAAGGGTAGTAGCTAATGACTTCAGTAATAATGATTTTGGTAGGTTTTAAAGCGTTAACCTACGGAGCAAACGTCATCAAGTTGTACACGTTTTGGAGCTGCCGCCTGTTATTGTTATCGGGGTGTAATTTGAACGTGTCGGCCGTCCATTGTGTCGGCCTGTGTATGCACGACATTAATGTGACACTGTCATAGGTTAGCTAACTATTCCAAGTCGACGCCGATTTGAAGAGACACGAATAGAGGAAATTCTCTATGGTTGCTTAAGTTAACCGCAAGGGAGTCGACACTGTTTTTGAGGGTATCAGATGGAATTTGTGCGCGCCATTACATTGGTGGACATTAACTGTTTCGATGGTGAGAGTTGTTCATGGGTGGAACGGGATTCAGGTCGATACGGACAGCAAAACATCAGCGGTTCTCGTGATCGGAAGTGGTTATTTTAGTTTTTTTTTTTTGAATGCTGATCTGTATGGTAGTGGAAGGGTCATTTTTTAAAGATCCATTTGGTTAAACGTTTGGTTGGCTCATCAACGACGGTAGATGTTGAGAGCGGTATTGCTTCACCGCAGATGGAGCATCGTTCGATTATCTTCTTCATGAAAAGGAGCTCATAATGTGCTTGGAAATTTAGCTTGAATTCATGGAAGGCTGCAGCGCCTCTAGGTTATTTTATGTGGGGTATGCCTTGTAGATATCTGTATGACGCTCAGGGTCTCTGAGTTTGGATGCATTAGTATGTTGATTCGACGTCGACGTAAGCTATTGCATAAGGGTATCCCCACGAATTGCCAAAAAAGTTTTCCAGGTCGCCATTTCCGGACATAATTTTTTGAGTGCTTGTGAATGTAGCAATCAAAGGATTGACCCATTAAAAAATATTAAACGGTTCGGGGATTGATTTGCTAGTGCTGAAGAGCGTTTAAGATTTTATATTTTTGGACTATTTTTCTTAAAAATTTTCCGGAAATCTGGTTCTTCCTGGTATTTCTAGTAGGACAATTCTTAAAATCGAGAAATGTACACGCAGCGATCCGCTTCGGCTAGGTGGTGCCCGTGTTCGGGCGAATAGGACGACATGCGTTACGTGGACGTTTTACATTCCAGCTGTTTCAGTCTTTCTATTTTTCAATCAAACTTTTTTTTGTTTTAGATCTTCAAAGAAATTCAACGAAGGTGTAATACCTCTGCCCCCTCTCTCCTGGCCTACGATTTATTGTTGAAGCAGACGTTGTGAAACTCAGGAGTGGTTATTTTTGTTTATGTTCCAAGGGGGCCATGAACACGGGTTATAAAACTGTGATAAATAATGAGTAGTTTTTTGGTGAAGTTAGTGAGATTTAGATGTTTTGGAACAATAACTGGATATGCAGGGGAAGAGGTGTGGACGTACCCAGAATTGACGAGGAAGGAAAGGGATTTGATCGGGATATCTCAGAGGAGGGGTTGAGTGAAAAAATGGAGTTTTGGTAGGAAGTCGACGATTACCAAAACCAACGAAATCTACCGTTGTTCATGAGTCGAAACTACTATGAATAAGAAACACCGTCACATCCTAACTACGCAAGACAACGACGTGCCATATTTACGGCTTTATATCATTGTTTGCACTCGATGTGTTTGGTGAATAAACAGTTGTTCGAGTTGCGGATAGTTTAATAGCAGTATGGCGGGTATATGCGGTGCTCAAGTATACCGTAGACCGTACCACCTCATAGACAACTTCGAGTAATTTTTATGTGATGCACATCCGTTACGGCATCTCATCCTGCTTTTATCTTCACTTAGTTTTGTGTACTTCACTTGATTAGAAGACGGCCGTAGACTGTTGTCCGTTTTTAAATCAGTGTCCATCTAACCGGTTGCTACTGCAATCGGCTAGATGGGAACAGTTTAAAGAGAAATTATGCAGGTTTCTGCTAAAATTAACTTCGCTTGCAAATTATATTTCGCCAAAAAAAAATTCGGAAAAGGTGAGGCGAAGTGTGGGGAAAGATGAGACTACTTTGGCGATATTCATTGTGAAGTATTAAAACGATTTGCTGGTTCTAGCGCAGTATTAAAGTAGATTCGTGCTTTTTTTCAAATTCTTAAATCATATGATATTGTAGCGTAGTGGCATCTGTTGGGTGCATGCTTATCTCTGCAAACTTTTTACGATGATGGTTGGAAAAGGGTAGTAGCTAATGACTTCAGTAATAATGATTTTGGTAGGTTTTAAAGCGTTAACCTACGGAGCAAACGTCATCAAGTTGTACACGTTTTGGAGCTGCCGCCTGTTATTGTTATCGGGGTGTAATTTGAACGTGTCGGCCGTCCATTGTGTCGGCCTGTGTATGCACGACATTAATGTGACACTGTCATAGGTTAGCTAACTATTCCAAGTCGACGCCGATTTGAAGAGACACGAATAGAGGAAATTCTCTATGGTTGCTTAAGTTAACCGCAAGGGAGTCGACACTGTTTTTGAGGGTATCAGATGGAATTTGTGCGCGCCATTACATTGGTGGACATTAACTGTTTCGATGGTGAGAGTTGTTCATGGGTGGAACGGGATTCAGGTCGATACGGACAGCAAAACATCAGCGGTTCTCGTGATCGGAAGTGGTTATTTTAGTTTTTTTTTTTTGAATGCTGATCTGTATGGTAGTGGAAGGGTCATTTTTTAAAGATCCATTTGGTTAAACGTTTGGTTGGCTCATCAACGACGGTAGATATTGAGAGCGGTATTGCTTCACCGCAGATGGAGCATCGTTCGATTATCTTCTTCATGAAAAGGAGCTCATAATGTGCTTGGAAATTTAGCTTGAATTCATGGAAGGCTGCAGCGCCTCTAGGTTATTTTATGTGGGGTATGCCTTGTAGATATCTGTATGACGCTCAGGGTCTCTGAGTTTGGATGCATTAGTATGTTGATTCGACGTCGACGTAAGCTATTGCATAAGGGTATCCCCACGAATTGCCAAAAAAGTTTTCCAGGTCGCCATTTCCGGACATAATTTTTTGAGTGCTTGTGAATGTAGCAATCAAAGGATTGACCCATTAAAAAATATTAAACGGTTCGGGGATTGATTTGCTAGTGCTGAAGAGCGTTTAAGATTTTATATTTTTGGACTATTTTTCTTAAAAATTTTCCGGAAATCTGGTTCTTCCTGGTATTTCTAGTAGGACAATTCTTAAAATCGAGAAATGTACACGCAGCGATCCGCTTCGGCTAGGTGGTGCCCGTGTTCGGGCGAATAGGACGACATGCGTTACTGTGTGGACGTTTACGAGTTGATCGCATCATTCGAACAAACTTTGTTGCAACGAGATCCGTCTCTGTTAAACTGATCACCATTTGTACTTTGTCACCGATTGGCACTTCACAATTAGTTTTACCACCAAAAGACGTCGGCCAACTACTAGTATTTAACAATTGTTTCATCACAACAAGGCAGGTACAACTTCATCTTTGATCTCTTCTTCCCGCCTCAATTCTTTGAGTTTCTGTTCCCAACCCCAACCATTTGACCGATTCACTTAACACTGGCTATATAATGAGTGCTTCGTTGACGGCATTTGTATTCGTTCTATTGCGTTCCATACGGAACTTCGCCCAGCTTCAGGACCAGACACGACACGACAACACTCCTATTCTCCTAGAATCCCTCGCGCGCTAAAACGCTACAGTCTATCGTCGCTTATCAGTTGGCATGGCTTGGCGCTGCTGTGTTACGCATTAGGCTGAGTCTCGCAGCGAGTGTTTCGAAAGGGGCGGTGCTATAGAATCTGGTTTGCTGGTGCACCCCGTGAAATAATTGCAGTTCAAAACCGCTGGAGGGGTTGGTCGTGTGGCGTATGTGAGCTGATTGCGTTGTTGTCGATTTCGTCGGAATTTCGTCGTTTTTGTTTTCGTCGAAGCTATAACTTTTTTTCTTCTCAATTCTGTACATGTCGGTTCTCTCCCTCCCTCCCTCTTCCCCCCACTATGCCAGAGACATAAGTACAACGCTTTGCACTTCTTTGCGATTCGATGCTCTTCTGTGACTTTTACTATTCAATCAGGTTAGTGAGTTGAAAAGGATCTCATTGTGTGGCTAATATGTAAGGGTGAATAATCGAACAGTCATGTCTCTGATACCGAAAAAGAAGCATCACATGTTTTTTCACCCCTCATCTTTTGAGTACCTTAAGACTAAAAAACTGGGATCCTTACCATCCTTTTCTTCTCTCCACACTTTCACCGTCTTCCCCCCCCCCCCCCCCCCCCCCCCCCCCGCCCATCTTACATTCCTCCTCCGACACTTCTTTTTTTGCCAGTATAGGTATTCTCGCTTCGCGGATTTTCTTTTATACCGCCATGCAGAGTTCCGATGTAATCGATCCGCGATTGGCGTATTGCATGGAATATCAGCTTTGTTATCAGTGAATGAGGGATTTTGCTTTTTATTTTCCGTTTTTTAGAAGACAGCTGCATTGTTCTGTACAATGGAGACATCATAATTAGGTTTATGTTTTGCTGAAATCTGCAACAGTAATCCCCATCTTTACTCTTCGTTCCTCAGAGGAATTACTCGATGAAGTAGTTGACAAGGGAACCAGGGCAGTATTGAGTCGTCACCCTTTGGCAGTGACTAGAACCTGGCTGCGCATTGTTTCACTAAGATCATAAGTTGAGAAATTCAAGATGTTGTGTTGCTCTTTTTAGCCGATAAATTCCGTATGCGACTGGGCACACTGGCCACGAGAATGTATATGTGTATAAACAGAACGGTCGAATTTATGGAGCCTCCAATATCTGAAACTTTTTTAACAAAATGAGTACGACAGTATCGAGAGGTTGTTTAGCTTCATCGGTAGGGAGTACAGAAATCAGGAACAGTAACGGGGGTGATTGTTGTAGTGAGGCATACCCGTATTGCTCACCATATATGGGCTCCACCTACCCCGTCCCCCACCTCCCCTCTTCCTTCTCCTTCACCATTCTTCCCACCTCCTCCTCATTGTTGCTGATGGCGTGTGCTGATAAATTGATTTGCAGTGGTAGTCATTTTACGACAAAAGTTAGCTGAGATGAGGTCCTTTCGCATTTCTTGATTAGAGGAGGTCGATTTTATTGGCTGCTCGTGCATATTCCAGGCCATAAGGTAATGGTTGCGATTTTAGGTGCAAGGCACCGGAAGACGTTAATTTGGAGAATGATGGAGAAAGTGAGCTTGATTTCCTCGAATATCGCAAGCAGCTGAGGTCTGTCTTGAGCACTATCGGAACTTTGGTACGTTTTTTTCTGGAGACATTTTATCTTTTGCTCTTCCATTTCATTATGCCTCTGAATCATTTAATGAAGATGCTGAATAGAGAAAGGCAAAGAGAGTTTCATGACCTCCATCCTTGCTTCCTCGTCGAGCCTTATATGAAAAGGTACAGGAGGAGAGGAACACAAGAACAAGTTGGACATGGGATTGGCGTGATACAGCTTAGTGCAACCGAATTCTCGCCTATTACTCTATTATATTTTGCACTTACGTATATGTATGCAGTAATTCCATCCAATCCTGATTTTTAACCTTCCGCTTCATTATAAGTCGCAGTCCTCTGTGGTGTGCATCTCCTTCCAATCAGACGTTCGCTTCATTTGACCGCGAACGCACTTTATAGTGCAGCTGCTTTTCCTTTTCCACCTCAACACAGTAGTCCCAACAGCTCAACAATACAGTAGTCCCAACGGCTCAACAATATATGAACACCTGCACCCATTGTGCATTTGAGGGTTTCTGGAAGACCTGAAAAATTAGGCTTTCGATTATTGAATTGGATTACCTTTTTTTCCACACGAATAAAGAGACATATGACAACGACATGGCTGCGTGTATACAAATACTAGCATACTTGCACTGCGTACATTCATTTGAAAGGAGGAGAACAGGTGAATACGCAGAATAATAAGCAAGAGAAATCAATCCAGTGAGATCGTAGGGATGCAGAGGGTGAGCGGCTGAAGTTGTCGGCAGTGGGAATGCCGAGTAGCTGTGCACAACAAAATTGATAAGCAAAGAATAGTAAATAAGAACTTTTGGACTTAGAGACAAGAAAGTGGATCTGGAATGAGAGATGAGAGAGCAAAGGGAGGGCGTGTGGATGGTGTTTATTAGGCTAAGTCGGAAAGAGCTAAGATTTTATGATTTTATGAACGATTTGAACCGAATGATTTAAGGCGATTTTCGAATATCGAAACATTTTATGCTTCAACTATATTTAGAAGAAGGCTGTTCCAAATATGGATGAGCAGAAATTGAAAACTGTGAATGACGCCTTTTGTGGCGCATGTTTACATTTGCGCCGAAAAATGTGGAAGAGTTAGATGCCGCACTTCGGCCACAAGCTCTCCATCGATTACATGTCCTCCAAAAACTGAAAAGCCTTCGAGTTCTGAGGCCTATAAAGGGAGTTTGATTATATATACTTACGGACGTGTGCACGCGTCCATTCATGCTTCAGAAACCAGATATGATAGTAAGCAGTCTGGAGCCCTCGGTGAGAAGCTTATGTAGGGAGTGGGCGCATAGCGAAGTGGCATCTATTGAAGCAGTGCTGTCGTTGATTTATTCACTTGCGGAAATTATTCAGGTCTGTTACCGTTCTTTTCATATTCTCAACGTACAGAAAGATCCTTGAAATGATCCTGTTTTCCTTTTTTTTTTGCAGATGAAAGCTCCAAGTGTTAGCACCATGGAGTCAATAAGAATTTCGTATAGAAAGCAGCAGTCGAGACCAGTATTCATGAGGAAGGAATCATTTAAGGATCACTTTGAGGAGAGGGAAGAAGACCAATGAAGAAGTCCGCGATTTTGAAGATTCTTTCTAAACACAAGTGCAACTCACAAGGTACTGCAAAATTTCTTAGTAAAATACTAGGAGAAATGGTAAGGGATTGATCTTCAGCAACAGATATCTGCCGCTGAGTTGGCCAATTAACTTTTGTGAAGAGCATACTTGTTTACCCTCTTACGTGTTCAGTGGTTCTGTTTTCTATAGTTTCAACTCACGAATCAAAGAGCGAGTAATGGTAAATTTACGGCACACAAGTAGAGGTAAACGGTGCATGGTAGTCGCAGTGATAAGTAAGGTAGAGTTTGACCTTTCATGGTCTCAGAGGTGAACTCGGGAGTAAGGGGAGGAAGTGATTTTATTTTTTCGAATTCAAACAGGCACAGCGCCGTTTACTAATGGGTCTGCCTCTTCATGTGAACAGCTTTCCTGTCTGTTCGTTATGAATATAATTGGAAATTTTGCTTGTTTTTCAGAATGATTTCTTATCGAGCAACGATGACGTATCGACGCGAGCAAAGAGCCTTGTTTTGCAGGTAGCATTGCTTCCATGTGCTTCTCTTCCCTTTACCGTGATCCCGACGCTGCCAGTTGCATTGGACCAGACATTTTTAGTGAGAAAAGGGGGGGGGGGAGGGTGCAAGTTAGGTGATGAAGTTGGGGAAAATTGCAGAGAATGCTCATGAGCATGAAAGAAAGAAAGCAAAGGAGGAGTTCAGATTATGAATCGAGCGATCTAGTTACCCAGGTGACATACACTTCCACCAAGGTGGGAAGGGAGGGGGGGAGTATATCGCAAGCCAGTTTCGGGCTGCAGGTCGCACACACATACAAAAGGAAAGACAAGTCTTATAAATCAATGAATGTTGATGCACGTTGAAGGTGTACGCGTTGAAGATGTTGAAGATGCACGCGAGATGAAGTACAGGCAAGACAAGTCATCACAAGCACCAGTCTTCCTAACAAATGTTCGTCGAATTTTTATATAACGTCGCTGAATTTATAGTTCTGTGATGTAGTAATTAGCGTTAGTTGTTTTTTGATTATATGTTGTTGTTTAGCAACAGGCAATGATGTGATTGCTAGGTGAGGTTTGTCAAAATTGTACTGATGTGACAGCTTTTCACAGAACTCTATACGAGGTATTGTGATATTTTGACAAAGAGCCTTGTTTTGCAGGTAGCATTGCTTCCATGTGCTTCTCTTCCCTTTACCGTGATCCCGGCGCTGCCAGTTGCATTGGACCAGACGTTTTTAGGGAGAAAAGGGGGGGGGAGGGAGTATATCGCAAGCCAGTTTCGGGCTGCAGTCGCAACTCGCCCAAAGAAAATAAGTATGAAAGGGAAAGAGTGAGAGAAAGGAAGAAGTTATGGGAAAAGAGAAACTGAGGTCGCACACACATACAAAAGGCAAGACAAGTCTTATAAATCAATGAATGTTGATGCACGTTGAAGATGTACGCGTTGAAGATGTTGAAGATGCACGCGAGATGAAGTACAGGCAAGACAAGTCATCACAAGCACCAGTCTTCCTAACAAATGTTCGTCGAATTTTTATATAACGTCGCTGAATTTATAGTTCTGTGATGTAGTAATTAACTTCAATTGTTTTTTGATTATATGTTGTTGTTTAGCAACAGGCAGTGATGTGATTGGTAGGTGAGGTTTGCCAAAATTGTACTGATGTGACAGCTTTTCACAGAACTCTATACGAGGTATTGTGATATTTTGACCTAATAATTTGAGCATAAATTGTGTAATAACTAGAATTCGCCGATAAAAATCTTTTGGAATCTATGTGGTTGTTTTTGGAACCTAAGTCGAAGAGAGCGAAGTTATTTTTTAAAAATAATGCTTACTCAAATTGTTAGCTCAGTTTGGTGGGGAATTGGACTTAGCCGGCGTACCTCTTTCAATCCTATATATGCAGTACTTATTTTCAGTTTCACTCATTTGTGCATATTAGTCGGCAGTTATTTGCAAGTGATAGTGATTTTCGTGCTTAGGGCAAAAGTGCGAAGTAGAGCTGTGAATGTGAATAAAACGTGATCGCTGATCTATGACTTAAAATTGTATCATATGCGAGGGATCACTTTGAAAATTAACCACGATTATGGGTTTTTTCAACTCATTGATATGTGGTTGAGTGATGACAGAAGGCTATAGCATGCATAGCATGTGTTTATGTAAAAAATTTCATGTATCAGTATATTAGTTAACAAACTTGAATACTCGAGTAATGATTTCATTTTGTTTGTTGATTTTGATTTTCCTGAATATGGTTGCAGTGATGTGTAACACGTGACTAGTGCTACCAAATCATTTATCTGGATAGTTGGGAGAACCAAAAGCGAAGAGATAGATTATGTGGGAATGGCGCATTTAGAATTTGGATGGCCGAAAGGAACCGTCAACCGAACCGAACACTGTGGTCCATCTCTGATGATCGTGTTCTTTTCCACGTGTTTAGGTGAACAACAGATAGTAAAGTTCTTAGTCTTGCTTAATAACGCGTGCGTGGTTACAATGGAATATTCGAATAACGTCACCGAGTCAGTTTCGTGACCTCTGAAAAGCACTGGAAGTCGAGGGATAGAATCGAATCATCGAATCAGTGGAAGTGACAGCGATGGAATCGAATCGTTCGTAGTGTACGTGCTCAAAAGGCTGAAGCAAAAGAAGCAGGTGTCAAAAATTCTTTGATAGTTTTTTTTGCAGTTATGGCAAATCTTGCAAGTATTTCAGACATTCCAAAACTTCGGCTGCGTCTCATTGACGCTAAACCCAACATACCCGAAGGACAACGCGTTTGGTGAAACTCGAAGCACTGCTCAGATGACAACTGTCTCAACAGAAAGTCTCCGACTAGACACCAAACATGAACAGTCTCTCGCTCAAATCGGCTACCTTGACAGCCATCAGGTCAGCAGTAGATTAGTACTTGCGATTATTTGAATTAGTAAATCAGATGCTTGACATTCAATCGATTGCTATTCTCACCTCACTCCTCCCCAGATCTTCTGTTCTCCCCTTTACTTTCCAGGAATTTCGCGCAATTTCTCAAGCTCTAAAATTTTTGCGCGAGTTTCTTCCATTTCAGGAAATGGTAATCATGCGAAGAAAAATGCTCAAACCTGCCTCAGAAACCTCAAATTTTTGCGCGATTGCACTCGATTTTCTCCTCCGTCTCTCACCTTCCCCCCTCTCCCGCACTTCTGTCCCCCCCCCCGTCTTCTCGCTTCCCTCCTCTTCTTGCATACAGGAAGTGCCGGTAGGACGAGAGTGGTTGCTGTATAAAATGGATGACTGGGCGGTTTTAATCTTGAAGCCAAAAGGCGGTAAAAACTATGATTTCACTCTTAGATGTGACGGTTGGTACGTTGCTCGTTCGAATAATGGCCCCAGTCAGTTTCGTGACCTCTGAGAAGTGCTGGAAGTCGAGGGGTAGAATGGAATCGTCGAATCAGTGGAAGTGACAGCGATGGAATCGAATCGTTCGTAGTGTACGTGCTCAAAAGGGTGAAGCAAAAGAAGCAGGTGTCAGAAATTCTTTGATATTTTTTTTGCAATTATGGCAAATCTTGCAAATATTTCAGACATTCCAAAACTTCGGCTGCGTCTCATTGACGCTGAACCCAACATACCCGGAAGATGCAGGCACCTACACATGTGTTCTGAAAAATGCGTTTGGTGAAGCTCGAAGCACTGCTCAGCTGACAACTGTCTTAACGGAAAGTCTACAACTAGACACCAAACATGAACAGTCTCTCGCTCAAATCGGCTACCCTGACAGCCATCAGGTCAGCAGTAAATTAGTACCTGCGATTATTTAAGTTAGTAAATCATATGCTTAACATTCAGTGGATTGCTATTCTCACCTCACTCCTCCCCACATCTTCTGTTCTCACCTTTACTTTCCAGGAATTTCGCGCAATTTCTCAAGCTCTATAAAATTTTTGCGCGAGTTTCTTCCATTTCAGGAAATGGTAATCATGCGAAGAAAAATGCTCAAACCTGCCTCAGAAACCTCAAATTTTTGCGCGATTGCACTCGATTTTCTCCTCCGTCTCTCACCTTCCCCCCTCTCCCGCACTTCTGTCCCCCCCCCCTTCGTCTTCTCGCTTCCCTCCTCTTCTTGCATACAGGAAGTGCCGGCAGGACGGGAGTGGTTGCTGTATGAAATGGATGACTGGGCGGTTTTAATCTTGAAGTCAAAAGGCGGTAAAAACAATGATTTCACTCTTAGATGTGACGGTTGGCACGTTGCTCGTGTGGATACGCAGTTCCACACTTTATTAAACAATATGCCAAATAGCGTTGCCAGTGAAGTGGCCGTTGCTGTTCGACGAATACATCCAAATCGCATTCCTATAAGCATGTGCGTTTGTAGAAAGGAGCGCCATATAAAAAAGTGGACGTGGAAAATTTTTCGACCTAACAATTGCTGAATGTAAAAGGAAATATGTGCTACAATGCTTCTCTATACATAGGATGGCTGAGGGCGGAGAGGGGGGGAGGGAAGGGGCGGTGAGACGCGTTAACTAAAATTTCGATATTCCGAGTCCTTTCCCTTCAAAAACATGCATTTCATTCATTTTGGTTTCCTCTTTTTACGTAGTTCCCTTCATCCTAAATCCCTCTCTTCTTTTCTCCATCAGTTCAAAGTTTCGGACCAGATCAAGTTGGCGTTTCAAACATAACAGCTCTCATATAAAGAGTACGTTTGTGTTTGACCGTTTGTGATCCATGGGTAAGGTGTTCAAAATATTTGAGAGGTGTCGAGGACAGGCAAAGAAAATATGATGAGAAATGTTCGGGTGGTGCCGAAACGAGCACTCAGTTCGATGTGGTCAGACTGAAGTCGGTGTTGGTAGACACGAACCATCCAGAGAGTCTGCGCCGCATTCAGGAAGTTGAAGCGATGCAGCCAGCGAAACCCGAAGAAGAAGTCTATGTTCCTGAAAAACCTGTATTCACAAAACAACTCAGTGGACCGACCGAAATTCTCAAAGAGGGACAATCGGTGCATATGGATTGCATGGTGCAGCCAATCAACGATCCTCGGCTTAAGGTAGGCAATAAATTTAATGAAGGATAACGCAAGCATTCGAATTCAGTTATCCATATCGTTCTCACACGTCCACTTCCCTCCCCATTTGTGAAAGAACCAATTCGCGCAGAGAACCTTGCTCAGCTTTGGTGTAGTATCTTCGAAACGCAGTAATATGCGAGCTTTCTTTTCTCAAAGTATGACCCAAGCCGTTTGAGCTGAAACGCTATAGTTTTCATATTTTGCTATATATGTAGATTTATCGCATTAAACACCTTTTGTGGAGCAGTAATTCCTCGTTTAAGGTGGTTGCAGTTTAAAATTTTTGAATGAGTTTTATGCCGATTTTTTCTTATTCACTTATAAATTCCCTCAACGGCCATCCTTCCCTTTCAGCATAAATTCGTTTCTGTAAAGAGTGTTGCATAGGTTATGTCGTTTAAATACACATGTTGTTGGAGTGTTGAGGTTACAGTTGTATCGTGCTGATTCAATATGCATAAGTACTGTCTGCTGTTTTCCATTCCAGTTCAGCTAACAACCAGAGCTGTTCAGTCGGGAAGAAAGCTATGGCATCGTCGCACAAATACAAAAATTCAGTTTAATGATCTGTCACAATTTTCGAAGCGAGAAGAAAATGATGGAGTTTCTTATGGGAGGTGAGGGAGGGAAGGCAGGGAGTCGCGAAAGGTAATCGTTCACGAGTGTGAAGCATAGAGAACACCGTGAAATTTGTATTTGGGAAAGGGAGAGGAGAGGGGTAAGGGGGGAGGAGGAATGGCTGGCTCATCGATGAGTGGTCCTATCGCTTCCTGACCAAGAAATGTTTTATGTCCTAACATTTTTTTGTATAATACTTGCAGATGAAGTGGTTCCTTAACGGCCATCCAATTTTGTTCGGCTCGAGAATTCGAACGATTCATGACTTTGGTTACGTGGGTCTAGAGTTTTTGCATGTGCATCCAGAGGACACGGGCAAGTATACATGCAAAGCGAGCAACGCTGCAGGAGAGGCTATCACCGAATTCACTTTCGAATGCAAACGTTCGTTATTTCTCATTTTCTTTTTCGCTAACGTTTCCAGTTAGAAAATAATTGAACTCTGTTTACTTCATTTACTAATTAGGAAAGTGTAATTTTCTCAAACTTTTGATTAAAATTCTTGATTTTTTTT
>JPKZ01002690.1:0-30725 GCA_000803305.1 Toxocara canis | reverse complement strand
AGTGCTTTCCCGACTTGTGATCACTTGAACGATACCAACAGACACGTACATGTGCGTATGCGCTAACAAACGCACACAAACAAGCGACATCGCTATAAGATGCTTGAAAACGATAATTTACCAAAACGCATAAGAAGTATGCGAAGAGTTCATTTCGTTTATTGGAACTGCACTTCAAACGATTGATTAGATCAAGCAGAGGTAAGAAGTCAAACTTTGATAAAGAATTCGATCAGGTTCGATTTGTGACAATTTGAGAGAACATCATTTTTAAGCTTGAGTGCTGTATTAGAGCGTCGGCCATCAGCTAACGCTTGAAGTGCTTTGCTCTACCATTGACATTTGACGTGCAAAAACATTCGGTTTGACGCGATTCGATCAACTACGAAGATAATTGAGCACCAAGAGTCGGCGTTGTTTAAACAGCGTTGATGATCGATCGGCCATCTAATTAGCTCTAATAGAGTACATGATGGAAAACACTTCGTTTATGACGGATGTGTTGGTTGCCGATGTGCGCTATGGAATGTGCTATGTGTTATACTCGATGACAGGTTGTGCAATTTTTCTTGTTATTGTCAAGTTCGTTCTCGTCATCGCCATCGTCGTTATCATCGTTTTCGATATGATCTCGAAACCATCAAATGATCATAGATCGTTTCTTGGGGGGGGGTCGATGATAGTAGCCCGAAAAAAAAGAGCGCAGGTAAATGAAAAAATCGTATTTTCTTTCGAACAAGTCAATCAACATTTTTCACATCACAGTATGATCGTATAACTCATAATGATTCCCACAAAAGGTTTAATAGCTGTACTTCTCACTCAGATAGCCTAAATGCTCAATATTTTTACGGATTTAGCCCAGATGTGCCGAAAATATTCCGAAAAGAATTGCGAAATTTTTCACGTTATTTTTCCCTCCCAATATTGCAATATATTCGATAAGAAATGTATTATGCACTTCTGTTGAGCGAATGGCATATTTATATTTGTATGATGAAAAGTTTTGAGTTGTATTTTGCATATGAGACCGTCGACCTTACGAATAAGAGAAATTCTTCAGCCGCGCAAATAACGTTGAAATCGAAATGATGAGGAAACTAAATTGAATTTTCTTCATTAAGGTGCTGCTTTTTTCTTCAGAAGTAGCACAGATTAACGCCTACATGTAATACCTCCTGGATAGTTATGGAACAAACGGGCTACATGTGTCATCCTATGTGATCAGCATCAGTTTCGGGTCCTAAGAGATATCGATGTGTTGGGTGACGGAAAGCAGACAGAATATCAAATGATCTATACGTCTGGCACGATAAGAGAGCTGCTATCGTGGTCATAAATGCAAGAAGAAAAATCTTTCATTCATTTAAACATGCCGAGAGAAGTTCTTAAATTTCCTCAGAAAAATGAAAGCTTCATTATTCGTCCTGAAGAATTAAAAAAAATTGCATCGTCCGCCCTTTCCCCCCCCCCCCAAGAAAAAAATTGCCTCAAAATCGAGACTTGATGCGATAATAATTCTTGATGCTTCACGATGTCTAGATGATTAATTGATGACAGAAGTTCCTTAACACTTGCAATCAGATTAGTTTATCGCACTTTAAAAAAAAATAAGCATAGCAACGAAGCGAACATTTTATGCCAACTTGTTTTCTGTAGGCTTTTGAAGTTGTTATTCTTTCCTATACGTCCATCATTTGAAGCGAAAGGTCTATAACGGCACAGTTCGAAGACTGCACTTTATCAGCTAATAGCTACTGATGACGGGAAATTTGTACATCACAGAAAGCTGCCAATACGCTTGCGGTAGTTGAAGAACGCCAAAAAGAATGTGCTCATTTGTCCACTCTTATTGTTTAAGAGGCAAGAAAAAAATGGCAGACTGATAGCGTTATTTTGAACCCCAGAGATATTATGGTGGAATGAAGTGCGGATTAGAAAGATATATTTGTTTGGACGAAGATGGCCTTGACCGCCTAGTATCGGATATCACATGGCATTCAAAATGCATCGCTTGCATTCACTAAGGGGAGAAAGCACACCGTATCGTTTAGAAGTGTTTTTTGAAACTTATAAACACTTTGTCGTAAGGTGTGGGATCTACGCTAACAGAAAGCGATTTAAGGTATCATGAGGGAGGGTACTCATTTAAACGCATGCGATCTTTAATCCCACCTCCTCCTCATCCCCATTAAGTCGAAATAATGAGTGCGATGGGCATGTTTCGACCTTTACGTTCATACAGTATTTCTTGTTGCCTGCTCCTCATAGATGGAGACAGTCTGGTAACTAATCTGTTCCTTGTAACAAATAAATGCGGAACCCGAGGTACTATTCCAACGAACAGTAGTGAAGACATACTGAATGAGAAAAAAACGATTATTTTTACAACTTCCAAGCTAACGATTATTCACAGTAAGCGCTACGATGAACACATGATTTTTCGATTGTAGTTTGGAGCTAAACTAAGGTCATTTTACAATCAAGCACATATACGTTGAAGAATGCTTGAGATAAATCGTTCCCATTCCTTACTCTACGCCAAAGTGCAGTGGCCGGCGAACCTATTCCATTCGTCTTCTAACCATTTAGTCCAAACAGGAGCCCTCCAGTGGAGCTCACGAGCCATTTAATCCATAAGCGATAAAGAACTTTTAAGAATGTGCGTAATAACTGAGTTATCTGCCTCCGCAAAATTTTCCATTCTTCCCACTCTGGCCATCGACTTTTTTTCGGCTCGTTTTGCCCTCCTTACTTCAAAAATTTCCGGTTTAATTTGCTTGCAATGACTCCGCTTTTCTAGCCAAGCCAACATGAGCCGGTAATTTATTGGCAGTCTCAATTTCGGTTCTTATTTCGAGCGAAGAAGAGTTCCCACGCCTCCTCCGCCCATCCTTCAGCTTCCGATTCAAAAAGAATCGGCTCATATTTCTGGACACTGGAACGTCGAACATTCAGCTCATTCGCCAAGGCAGATCGGATCATTTCTTTATACTCTCCACCGGAACCAGCAGTCCAATTTGGGCAATTGCATTGCGCGCACTAGGTAATGCGCTTTCATGTCGATGTTTCAACTAGGCGGACAAAGGCTGCTGGAAAATAACAACGGAACGAAGAATGAAGAAACTTTTCAAAAACTAAGAGAATTACTCTTAATGTCATGAAGGCGAAACCCTACTTAAACTATCAATCACCTGTCTCGCGTAATGCATGGAATGTAAAAGACTGAGATGATTGACTACCAGTAATAATTAGAGTTGAAAGTAAGCACAGCTGGAAGATGATATAGAGGAAAATAAGCGGCTTACTTTTGCAGAATTCAGCGAATGTTTCCGAGCTTGGTGTTTCCTCCTCGCATGATTCTTCCTCTTCGTCTCCTTTGCTCACTGGGCTTACGTCAAGCAAGGATCGTTTGATGTCGGCCATCATGCTGAAATTGATATACACACAGCGTATCAGAGTTTTTGTTTTCGCAGTCCCAGTATCATATTGCTGTGTGCAATTTTGGACGAAAAGTTCAGTTGCTTTCAGGGTATATTTCAATTGCTGCAATCGAAATCCACATAATCAATGGCGCCTAGCAACATGAAGTCCTGGGTCAATTGCAAGCCAAGAATCTGATTGTCTTAGTTTACGCTAATTAATTAGAGAGGTCGATCCTTGTCGTCTTTGTTTGGATTGAAAGCTTCAACTGATGACAAAAGCATTGCGAATCCCTTCTTAATAATGCGACCTTTTTTCGATTATTTAAGTAGAGCAGTTCATTGACCAATCGCGGAAGTTATACCACTAGACATTTGCCGATATCATTTTTTAGCGAAAACAACGAAAAGATGACCAGAATATTAATGATAATTACTTTGTTGCCGGCAGCATATCACGATTCGGCTTTATGCGTTTTTATTTGCAGTGAACAACAATGTATCTATGAGGAATAAGGAAAACTATTTAAATAGCAAAGCTATAAAAGAGACAAGAGCAATCGCAGTTTAATGCTTGTAACGAAGTTGGCTCACTTTCTAATGGCAAGGAAATCTAGTAACTTGCATACGCAGTTCCTCGTTCTCGTCATTTGAGCGCTCATTTTTGCGCACTTTACAGTAATCACTTCGTATGCTCGCTTTATTATGGTCTCAGTTCGATGAAACAGACAAAAATGATGAGAACAGAAAAAAAGAAATCGTTTAAATTCAACCAGAAAATCGCTTTCAGCGATCGCATCGGTAAAACGAGTATCGCATAAAAGCGGATCGCCAAAGTCCATTATCTCGTTCAAGCTTCTCTTTCGACGTATTTTCCCTCTCACATCAAAGCAGAATCCGTTTTCAGTGAGATGAACGAACATCAGCGACCTTATCGAGAGTACTTTGGGAAAAAAAACCGTTCAAACAGTACAACGCGCTATAACGTTGGAATTTGTGTGAACTTCAGATAGGCCACAAACATTGTATAGCAAATGCTGTATACGCTTAATGAGGCCTAAAATTATGGCAACGACAACCTTCGAAAACATTTTTAAAATGTGGGGAAACGATGCAAATAACGAGAATGAGAAAAAAAACATCCAACGGAAATTTCAAGAAAAGGAATGTTTCCAAACGTTGAAGTTGTGAGGAGGCATGTGCTATGACCCTACTCACATCCCTCCTATAGAATGCTGAACTTCAGGAAAACGAGAAATAACGGAAAAGAACAAGCCGTGAAATTAACGAAGGACAAAAAACCAGAATTCAAATATCTACGATTTTCGTTAAAGATCACTGTTAACGAAGCTAATTAGGAGTGTAAACAATGATGTTAAAAAAGTAGGCGGTAATTACATCGACGAAAAGTACGGACAAGATAGAATCAATTAGATGTGTTTAATGAGAAATTCAAGTCAATTGGGGAAACAAAAAGTGTTAATTAGTCGTTGTGAAGATTCGATCAAATAACTGAACATCTTAAGTGAACTGTCCACCGAATGAGCCATACTGCTAAAACCGTTTCTACGGATCGAATTAGTGCGTTTTTAGAAGACCGTTCCGAGCCATGAAGCTCTCACGCGGCATGCTTCACATCGCCGAATGCAAATGCAAAAATCAAATAGGTATCAATAAACAGCATGTGAAGAGCTGATATGCCTAACGCCATTCTTCAACAAGCTACACGCACGCTGAACGGTTGCTGGATATGAACGAACATTTGATATTAATCGGAAGGAAATTATGAGAATAACTGGTTCATAAGTTTGAAAGAAACAAGTTCAGTTATGCATATCAAGAAATGATCGATTTCCTGAGCATATTTGTATGAATAATCACGAAGAATATTCAAGTATCAAAAATTTTCTTAAGAAAAGGACTTTGTTATTAGAAGTGCCGACATAAAAGGTTTGGACAGTACAGAGACAAAGCGTTCGGATGGGCCAGAAAAGTTTGGTGATTTATGCGCATTTGAAATGTGAGCCTTCGTTGTCAGTGGGACGATGTCGAAACTAATTTTTTTGTTACTTACACCTGTTGTGGCGGCCATCGAACGCTGAGAAGAAAAAGTAAACCTCATATATTAATTAATGATTTGCTTGCTAGGCGCAAATCAAACGTACGAATAAAACTAAAGGTAAAATGACACCTCAAGAAACAAAAGATGTTCGAAACACTTGAAATTGATTGGCAAATTTTCGAACACTGTCTTCATATGCTTGAAAAAAATGCCTTTTCAGACGACAAAATTTTCTATTTTCTTTCATTTCAATTTGATATCGATGCGTCTACTGTATCGGTTTAAAACCATCAGATTCCTCATTTCGGTTTTACGAAAGCTCATCAATGAAATGTTGTTGCACGCATTTTCATTTTTCCTGTTGCACGTGGAAAAAGCAGAGGTGGCAGCGCTCGCTAATCATTTTAATTTTTCCCTTTCCTTAAAGAATGAGATCCAATGAAAGCATCAAATTCAAATATATTTTTAACAGTTGTGTAAATCACATTTATCTCGATTTTCTGAAGATCCTCTGGAGCGGTCTCTAAACCACAGTTTTTTTCGCCAGTACCTTGGCACTTAGTCAAAGCAATTTAAGCCTTGAAAAAACCATGGAAAAAAGAATGCTAAAATCATTGAAAGACTAAAAATCGGTTCAGTCATCAAGCGGAGCAGGGAACTTTCTTCAAAACATGGCTTCTTTCTGCTCCCAGATCATCATTAATTTGTAGCAGCGAAGCAACGCAGGAGCGGAATTGTGCCTTGAATACGGTTGAGCACCCCCGCCAAATAGCAGAACAGTGTTGCTAAAAATCGGTTCAGTCATCAAGCGGAGCAGGGAACTTTCTTCAAAACATGGCTTCTTTCTGCTCCCAGATCATGATTAATTTGTAGCAGCGAAGCAACGCACGAGCGGAATTGTGCCTTGAATACGGTTGAGCACCACGCGCCAAATAGCAGAACAGTGTTGGAAAGCGGTCAATCCCTAAATCTGAAAACGTTTGGTTGATATTTCGAACGAAACGTCATGATCATTTGGAAGCAGCTGACGAAAAGATGAGCGATCCAAGTAGTTGTTGAAACCCCCTTCAAGGAGTGACTCAACGAGTTGCTGGAAAGATAAGAAATCCTTAAATATTAAAAAACTTCTCATCGGCGCTCAACAATTTCGCTCAATCGTATGAATTCATTATAGGCGGTGCAGTCACTCACCGTATGCTGCAAATTCATTCCACGCCGCGGCTTATTAGCTGCGAACTCTCTCTACTCTATCAATTCATTTTGGCCGAAAGTTCACTCTAGTCTGCCAATTCATTTTGCCGGCGAGTTCGCTGTACTCTATCAATTCATTTTAGATTTGAGTTCGCCGTGCTCTGCAAATTATTGCCAGCCGAGAATTCGCTGTAATCTCATATTAGCCAGTAATTTGCTATACTACGCGAATTCGATCTGGTCTCTGAATTTATTCTACTGTGTGCTTCTATTCTGCGCTGCAAATTCGTTTTGCTCTGTGAATTCTTCGCACCATGAGGATCCATTCTGATTTGCTGGTTCATTCTTCCAGTTTATTGCGCGCAACTAATTCTTTGCTTCGAATTCATTCTGTAGTACAGAACTTATGAATTTCTTAGATTTACCGTTTATCAATGAAATTATTCGTTTGGTTATCATATCTTCTTGAGAACACCGAGATTCTGCGAATGATGTCGTTGAAAGGCTTAGATTTTATGATGCCCGAAAATATCGGCTATTGAGATTTTGTCTGAAAAATTTTTCTGTGATTCTCCCTTGCAAAGATTCTTGTTTCGTTTGAACGATTCGTGTAAAAAGCAAGACCTAATTTCTGATGGCTTGAGAGTAATACATAGTATGTTGTCCGTGTCCTGCTCTGCCCCAGCCGATTTTCTGAAAATCAGACTGTGCAGGACTGCATATTTTGCAGCTTTTGTTTTAGAAGTTTTCAAAATTTTTACCGCTATCTTGAAGATCACGAAGGCGACCGTGAAAAAGCGGAACAATGCAGATTATCGGAATAGTTTTTTTTGTTCTCTCAGGCTAGTGAGATGCAATATCTTTGTTGCAAAGCCACAAAATATCTCGAATAAACCTACATGAGGGTTGCTTTTCTAATAGACGTATTGTTTTTGTCTATTATGATTCGTCTATTATGTAAATATCAACGAACACCACGGTTGAATTATGATGTGCTCTCTACTATCACTATAAATATGTTGAAGCATTCACTAGTTCGCCAAGATGGAGTGCCGACAATTGGACGTTTCACATTTCAACTTGCTGCTATTTCACGTGATTTTCTAGCAGAAATGAGGAGCATCGTAGAACGAGCAAAATAGTAGAGCTTAATGGAATCGTAAAAATCTATTCCACTTTCCTAATTTCGGTGAATGTTTCCATAGCGCAAAGTTTGAGATACAGTTGATAAATGTATAAAATAAGGCGAATGAAAAGAGCAGAATTTATTAAAGAAAAATTTTTCCAAAGTTTTTAAAGTTGGTTTGAGCAAAAATAAGGAGAAAGTGATGTGTAGGAGGCTTGTGCAAATTACTGCAAATTATTTGCCATTCAAAATCGCTGACGCTAATATGCTTCTTTTTTTTCGAGAAAAAATCACTACCGACGAAAGTCGTTCGTCATTAACGGTAACAGAAGTGAATATATTAGTGGCAGTAGACGAATACACTATTTGCAATAGCCTTTCTAAGCACCTAGGAAAACCCATTAACTGGATGCACAAACGCAGTTAATACTCGATGGCATACAAGCGCATCGGTGAGCAAAAGCTGCTGCTCGTCTTTATTCAGGAATTCTGTTCTTATTCTATTCTTACCGCTCGGACCATCGGTCCGATGTCTCGATATTACTGAGGCAATCGTACGCCGATCAACAGCCATCCATTTGGTTGTTGTAGCTAGTTGTTAATACCACCCGCTAGCTGGGCTGTCAGTGGTATGGTGGTAAGCAGCCGGGAATCGAACCCAGGTCTCCCCGCATGCGAAGCGGGGGCTCTACCACTGAGTTACTGCCGCTCCCTGACGAGAGTGTAATAGCATTACCATTTGTTAAAATGCGTTGTCGAAAATACGGCAAGAGTTAAATTGCGATTCTAATGAATATAGTTCGTACTAAGCTTTGTTAATTTCTTAAAAGGATGTTGCAAGATTACAAAGCCTAAGCACTATACCAGATGTACACGTCGATGAGCGAAATATTAGTCAGTTGAGGAGCATTTCTGTTACTCCGGAGCCACAGTGTGCAGCCCTGCTGCATGTGCTCCTCACCTCTGAAAAGGAGCTATGCATTTCTGTATTGTTATAGCGCTTTTCAGTTTTTGCATACAAACGTTTCGGTATTCTTATGCAGTGATTTTCGTTAAACGTTATGAAGTGACAATAACGCTCGCTCCCAACCGAGTTTGCCAATTTAAATGAAATTTGATTTATTCCATAATGCCTGCTTTTTTTTCCTTTTGACGTTTGAAACTTCCTCCTAGCTTTAGCATTACAGCCAGTTTTCTAGCACAAACGTGTCAACATGTCCGTAGCACGGGTTTTTTTCCGTATTCATGAACTCCCTAGAGATATGCTTTTCCTTTTTTTGCCTAGAGATTAACTTAATATTCAACATGAAGTTTAAGTCGTTCGGGTTTTTTTTTTTGAAAATGCGATTCGCACCGATCTCTTCATGAGGATATTTACAATCGCGCGATGACACTCATTTGGAGGAGAGAGAATAGAATGGAAATAACCCGAATGAGGGGAAGAACAAATATAGTTCGTACTAAGCTTTGTTAATTTCTTAAAAGGATGTTGCAAGATTACAAAGCCTAAGCACTATACCAGATGTACGCGTCAATGAGCGAAATATTAGTCAGTTGAGGAGCATTTCTGTTGCTCCAGAGCCACAGTGTGCAGCCCTGCTGCATGTGCTCCTCACCTCTGAAAAGGAGCTATGCATTTCTGTATTGTTATAGCGCTTTTCAGTTTTTGCATACAAACGTTTCGGTATTCTTATGCAGTGATTTTCGTTAAACGTTATGAAGTGACAATAACGCTCGCTCCCAACCGAGTTTGCCAATTTAAATGAAATTTGATTTATTCCATAATGCCTGCTTTTTTTTCCTTTTGACGTTTGAAACTTCCTCCTAGCTTTAGCATTACAGCCAGTTTTCTAGCACAAACGTGTCAACATGTCCGTAGCACGGGTTTTTTTCCGTATTCATGAACTCCCTAGAGATATGCTTTTCCTTTTTTTGCCTAGAGATTAACTTAATATTCAACATGAAGTTTAAGTCGTTCGGGTTTTTTTTTTTGAAAATGCGATTCGCACCGATCTCTTCATGAGGATATTTACAATCGCGCGATGACACTCATTTGGAGGAGAGAGAATAGAATGGAAATAACCCGAATGAGGGGAAGAACAAATACAATGGCCGTGGAAAACAGCGTGAAATTTAAGCAGCTACACTCACAGTATATAAATTCGCAACACGAAACTCAACCACTGTTGACACGAGGGAATTTGTAATTAGTGTTATGCTTGCTTCATTAAATAAAAAAAAAAGCGTCACTTATTCAAATGAGATATAAAATAAAGGTGAACAGAGATGTCAAAATCGTTGGTAATATGAGGATGGAAACGATCACATATGGAGTTATGGCCAAAAATTTAATTAGCGAACAAAAAGTTCGATGAATTCGAAATATTTCTGTCACACTTCGCCGATTTCATTTCATTTCAAAGAAAAAAAAAGGAGTATCTCAAATATTTACCTTTAAAGAAATGTTTAAGCGGAACGATGATTATTATGCTGATAAAGCACGATCCATGGTCCTATTATATTTGATTAGCACAACAATAGCCTTTTTCAGTGCTCAGGATAATTGTCATTGTGTATCATACGGTAAGATAAGGATGATAGGATAATATATCAATGTAGCAAAGGTTAAAGTTTGTAAAGAATTTTCGGGATGAGCCTTGAAGTATAGACCTTATACGAACGCTAAGACGAACGCTAAACGGGAAACTTTTGACGGGGATATTCAATTATTTTAGTATCGTTTTTTTTTTGATTTTTCACTTACTAGATTTCCCTAAAACATAACAATCATACCGTATAAAACGGAAGAGAGAGAGGGAGAAGGGGAAAGGGAAAGATAAGAGAGGAATTGTTGGCAGTTAACTCTGAATTTGAAGCGCGTTAGCACCTGCACTTAACGAAAGAGAGTTGAAGTCAGCCTCGATTTTCCTGTCTTGTTGAACACAGCAGTCGATGTAAACACAAAGAGGCCGAGTCAGAAACAAGACCCAACTAAAATGTGTTGTGATTTGTTATTTACCTACTTCCGATTTACTAATTGGATGCACTTTGCAACAATACTGACATCATAATGACTCGATTCGTGACGAGAGGGAATGCTTCATGCAAATAGAAAATGCATTGCATTTCAACAAAAATCAACTTTTTCTTTTGAAAAATCAATTAGCAAACTGCTAAAAATAGTAACACGGCTTACCAAATGAACCAGAAATCATGCTTTTAATAAATGCTTACATGAGAAAATTACACTTTTTGAAGGATGAGAATGCTTAGAACAAAATTACTCCTAGTATGGGTAAGTCGTATAGTAAATTGCAAATAAAAGTTGTCATTGTTGATGAAATTTTCCATCTAGTTTCTCAAAATTTCGGTTTTTTTTTTAAACCACAAGTCTTCCCATTTTAAAATAAATGCATTAAGCGATCCGGTTGAAATCTCCTATGAATGTTGACAAAAATTCTAAGTAGGCTGCTGTGATCCGCGAGGTAGTAGTGAATGCTTAGGTTTTCATAAAAATGATTAATTTTCTCATTGTAGCTCATGGTAAATAGACACAGAGCATAGAGGTGAGGAAAAAAAGTGTAAAATTTTTCAGAGTGGCAGTGAAAAACGAGAAATCAATGAACAATGAAAATGGGGTTATAACGGAACATTGAAAATTGCTAAAAGATTAGCAAATTCTTAAAAGAAAAAAAAAGCTAAATCGAACGGTAGAGCTGCATCAACAAGATCATCATATACTTCACTTTTGTTCTATAGCATTCAACCATTTTCATTGTTGTAACAACAATGAAAAGCGCTCTCTTAATTTTCTGCCGTTGTTTTTTTTTTCTCACGGTTGCTCTGCATTTTTCCTCCTTCATTTATTTTTTGCTTTGGCATTGCAGACAACAACGAATGTTTTTATGAAAATTAGCATATTTCTTTTTTATTCCTGTGTTCATTACTTAAAGTTCATTACTTTCTCTTTTTGAATATTCATATTACTTAAAGCACTTACTGCTACGGCCTTTGGTGATGAAGATGGTAAGAAGAAGCTGAATTGTGCTAAAAGTTCATCCTAACGCGATTTCAATCATGCGGAAACTCATTGATTGAAAGTGTCCGTGAATGAAAAAATATCAGACTTATTTTTGCAAACATTTTGTATAGTACATTTCTATAAAGTAGCAATACTAGTATTTTTCTTGCTAGGATTCCCTCACTTTTAGCGCTTTTCAACCGGCCCGCCATATTCCCGCGGGAAACTAACTCGCCTTTAACCATTTCCCAACGTTTTCTCGGCGCTTTTTCTCCGTTCGTTTGCTTCCTACTGCTCCCTTACATTTTCTACTTGGATTTCCTTCTTCGGTTGAATCGATTTACGAAACGGTTTACCTGACTCATAATCGCTTCTCATGGTACTTTCAAGTGCACTATTCTTTCACGTCTTTCAAGTTCTCCCGGGTTACTGGACAGTGCCAGTAGCTCTTCTCTCCAAATACTGCTAACAATATAGCTGTATCCATAAATTCTTGCCTTCCCATGCGAAACTTGCGATAACGCTCAGCTTCCGGAAACCTTTTTGGTGGCAATGTGGTAAATGCCCGAGGCCCATTACGAAAGCGTGGACATCGAGTTATTGTGTTGATTTCAACGAATTAGCTGTCCCCTCGCAAGAGGATTGTCACTGTGAGCCGAACCAAGCTCTGATATCCAACTAACATGTCTGATTGATGGTTGACAATTAAAGACGAGCATCGAGAGGACTCATGACAGATTGGAAAACCACAAAATGTCACCAAATGCACGTATAACATCGCTCCGATTCGACGACTGTAGAACACAGGTAAAATGACGGTGGCACATACTACTCCAATATCACCCGAAATCAGAACTTCAAACAGTACAAAATTATTTTGACAAAAACGAAAGGAGAGTAACTCGATCGACTTACAAAATTATTTTGACAAAAACGAGAGGAGAGTAACTCGATCGACTAACCTCATGACAGAAGTCAATAGAACAATGGGTATGAAAATGGCTTAAGTATAGTTAGGAGAAATCGTAAGGTCTGGCGGAATGTCTCCGTAGCAAATGGCTATTTTATGCAGTTCTTAGCATCTCCACCTTTTAAAGAAATCGATAAAGTTTTTCGTTTCTAATTTCTTCGTTCATTTCGACTCTTATGAAGACTTTTTTTTCGTATTCAAGTCAATATTCAATAAACGCTAACTAACATAAATGGAAATGTCATCTTGTTAGTAACACATCCGATATAAGCTAATCAGTAGGAAAATTTCATACATTTTGCTGCTATTGACATCATTCAGCTAAGCTATTTGTGCGATAATCTCGCTTCATCGATTTCGAAACATCAACCAACATTCGATACGTTTGCTCAAACATAGAGAGGGATCTTGGAGCGCATAACATTGCAATGAGAATGAATCAATGAAAATGATATCATTTGATGTGGAAAATGCAAAAGAAATGCAAACACAACTTCATTGGTGCTTATAACGCCAGAAAAAAAAGAACGAGAAGACAACAGCTAACAGCTATCAATCGTTGCGGTGTTATCCGAGAATATGCACATGAGTATACGCTTCATTGCTTCAATATTTATCGCAAAAAAACACGATTTCAACCAGTGCTTCTCTTATTTCATCTTTTTCGAACCGTCCCAATGCTCACTACACTCAAATTATTCGCAATACCCTTTCTTAACGGCTGTTCAAGCATGAAATTTTCCTGAAAAATTTTCATGCTGAATAAAAACCTCGCTGGAATGGAAAAAAATACCCTCAAAGACCAAGCATTACGATGGAAGAGTCGAAAAGACGCAATCAAATAGAAGAAATTAACAAACTCGATTATGGGGGGATTTAATCGTGTCACAAAAGCAAAAGCATTTGCGGATATAGCAGTTGGAAATTTGCATGTGGAATGACGAAACGAATCGATCTGCTAACGTTTCCTATTACGAATACTGCAGCAATCACCTATTCGATCGAATGTCTGAATCAGCAGTCAGCATAATCAGGAGATCATATTTGCGTAGGGGAGCGAAAAAAAAACAAACAATCATCTACTATGAAGTGGTTAGATTATCGTCCATGATTTAACTACAACAAAAATAATTTATCTACAACTCAATGATCCACAGTAAGTTATCTACAATAAATTATCTACAGTAAGTTAACAACAATATGTTCTACAGTAGAGAATAAATAAGTAAATAAGTGAACTACAATAAATATTCTGCCATGGTCTACGGTGCAGTTGGTTTTGCGAGAATGATCGAATGATTGAGTTCATTAGGTGGTTGACGCAACACAGCAATTGTCTTTTCTTTTATTTAACTAATTATTGATTTTTCTTTGTTTAATTTACTTTAATAAGCGTTTATCGTAAACGAAATGGCTCGAATTGTAACGTCTTTCAACTAAATGATGCTCGAAAAAAATCTTTAGTCTGAACGAATTTCGTTCAGTAACCATCTGAGTTTTAAGGCGGGTTCCAAGTCTAACAAAATTTTTGTTACAATTGCGATAGACTTTAACATAGAGAACGAAAGCGTTCTTTATCATTACAGGTGAATTTGAATTCCTTGCAAACAATGTTCATGAACTGGTTTTTCTGGCTTGAAGAAAAAAGTTTCCACAAGAAGTAAAATGTCGGAAGTAAGCTAATTACTCAAAATAAGTGCGAAATTTAAAAAAAAAAAAAACAAAGACGTACATTCAATGACGCTTATGTGCTAGTGGAGCTTTTTTTTGGAATAGAAGTTTCAATATCTTGCAGAAAAAAAAGCATATTCTCAAACTATTTTAAAGAAACTTTGTGTCTCTCTGTCGAGAATAGCTAAGTGGAAGAGGGGTGAGAGAGGTGTAGGAGGTGGAGTAGGGCAAGGGGAAAGGTGAATTATATTCGATAAGGGCAGACGGCCGGAGCCTAAAAACTCGATGGAGAGCTTACGCAAAAAGATGATTTGTTTCGAGCTTCCACGTTGTATCGACTCTTCGAGAATTTATATTGATAAAATCATAGCAAATACGAAAAGGAGGCAACTAAAGTGCAATTACCTAGACGAATCAATGGCGTCATTACAAAGAAACGATAAAATGATTTTATACGATCATGTTCCACGCTCTACTGTGTTTCGCGCATTTTTCACAAGTGAGTGTTCTTTTTTTTTTCTACGCGTTGCCTCGAGTAACGCACTGATCACCATGAAGGTTCACTGCTCTCTTCATTGAAATATATTGTTTTGCGCTATGTGGATAGCCCTCGTCTTCTTTTTTTTCAGGCTCTACTCAATAGACTGTTTAGTATGAAAGATCGCTAAAAAGTAATAAGGTTTTCGAAGATAGAAGTGAACTCCAGCGGAAGAGAAGCCTTTTGTTCACATTCTCAGCAGGAAAGCTTATTGAGGTGCGGAGACGCGCGGAAAGGGCGATGGGTAACTGGCGAAATAGGTCGAATGGGATTGTTCTCGGGCACATAAAGTGCATTAAATGACAACCATGAGAGTGCAATATAACTGAAAAGAACTTGAGAAGCGACGAGATAGTTCACAAAAAAACTAGAAAAGGAATTCAATCAGTGTTATTGCAAATAAAAATTTCGCTTACTACGGCTCTCGCTTCCAACCTATTCATTCATTTTTTTCCCAGGGAACTTCAGTCAATTGAAGAGTAAAAAAGAAATGAACATAAAACTAAATGTTTCAATTATCGAACGCAATTTTTTACTTATTAATCGCGCAAGTGATTGTCTCCTTTTTTCACAACAACGCCATTTTCCCGTAGCTCCCAACAAACTCCCAGGTAAGTTTTTGCCCGCCATATTACTTACGGATCATAAGAGTCAAAAATTCTTTAAAAAGATTTCCTTCAAATTTCAAGTGATATTATTGTATGATTTTCCGCATAGATCGTTCGGTGGTCGATGAATTCGTGTGTTATGAGACTTGCACAAATATGTAGTACTATCGTTTTCAGCTTCCAAACTTAACCGAACACCCAAGCAGTTAAGCAACATTGATATGCTAGTTGAAAAATGGTCGCTAAAGGTTACTGCGATAAGCAAAAAGGGATAAAGAATTCAAATGAAGAGAATTGAGCATTGGAACGATCATCGATCATTCGCTTTCTTGCTTCGTTCTTTTCAACAAAATAATCGCTTTTGCAACAATCGAAATGCTTTGTGCAAATTTTTTTTCCTGCGGTCATTTATGAAAATTTGCGATTGAAAATAGCCATAAGTGCCAATTCGAAACGATTGACAAATTACGGTTATGAAATTGCGGTAAAAAAATTACGGTAAACAAATTACGGTAAAAAAAACGTTCACCTTTCAAGTGACATAAAGTGAACGAACACTTGTTGTTCGATGAAATCCAAAAGTTCCTACCTACTGTAATCGAGTAATTTCGAGTGCTCAAATGAGGAGATTAGAGCCAAGAACGGACAGCGAAACGTATGAGATATGCGTTTGAGCAAAACATGCATAAGTTGAATTTGCCGACGGCAACTATGCTTATTTTATAAATGCTTCACAGGCGATGGACGGACCCTTAGACACTTTTATTTAAAAAATTTCTGCCGAATAGAAGACGAAAAAGCTGATACTAGCGCACAATATGAAATGCTTTTCAGGGCAATTATTTAAGAGACCATGGCTGCTTCTTCTACGAACTCGACTTTTTTCAAGAACTTGCTTACTATTCATTTGAACTTTACTATTTTCCATCCGCGGATTCATACAACAAATTGCGTTCCTTTCAACTCGTTGTAGATAATTTAAAACCAAAAGAATTAAAATTTCGGTAATGCAGCAAACCTTCTTCTAATCTCCTCTGTGCGACAAATTATTCTCAGTTCTTTATAATTCGTTCAGAAATTGATGCAATTTGATGAGTTGAAGTTTAGAAGTCTCGCCTAAACGTTATTCACTTGCTAAATTTTATTACGATAAATGGCTCACATATAATATTTATGCACGCAAAAGCATGATAACCCCTTGCAGAGCAAGTTCGTAAGAGCCTAATGCATGTGAGGAGCAAGTTTCATGCAGTAAAAAATTTCCAAACTTAAACGAAGCAAACTTCTTTTAGGCCGACCACTTCGAGAGTTAAGTGGACGATAGCAAAGCTTCCTTCTAGGAAGATTAAATTCAATGCGGAAATCAAATTGTAAATGTGCCGAAGAAGTTTTATTTGAATTCACAAAATCTATGTATGTAAGAATCGCTTTCAGAAACGTTCGAAACGTTGCGCACATAAGTTTTTTTTACTTTCTTAAACTAATATTTCTACGAATTTTCCCCATTCGCAGTTTGCTATGACTCACATAGACGATTTAAAGCCTCTAATTTCTTCACAATTCAATAACTTCGCCAGACTGACAAATGCTGATTTGAGATTTTGCTGCTTCGCATCATTTGGCGAACATTTTTCTTTTATGGTAAAGATCCGGCTGTTCTATCGCTCATTATTCAAAAAAAATTGTGCATCTTCGATTTGCAAAACGGTAGCTAAGTTGCGATTTTTTTTCTGGGATGATTAATTCCTTGCAAAACTGCGATAAAGAGATCCTTTAGACGCATGACTCCATTCCTTTTTTTGGGATATTCTAAACCTCGCAGGGAACTGAGGGTTGCAATGATCACAGCGACATTCCGCTTGCACATTGAAACGAACTTAAAACAGCATTATACAAGTACGAAGGAACTTAACATCGGTTGTAACGGTCAAGAGAGTAACGCGCTAACAGCGAAATATGAGAGAGCACATACTAGGCACCACCAGCGCCTTATAATCAGTTTGCATTAAAGTTTGTGTTCAATACGTCTTGCTTGTCTTGCCCCATTCGTTATTGGCCAATGATGGTGCAAAGTATGGTGCAAATGTTAGAATAGAACAATCGCATATAGCTCGTCCCGCCCTGCGCTATTCGCGATTGAAAACATCGTCCGTTCCCTCTATCTCAAAGCTGTGGATTTTGGTTGAGTGGTTCTCATAAGTTCGATATCAACGCTTTTTAAACCGCGAAACATGCTGAAATCGGTAGAGAAGCCTAAGAGATACAGTACGGTTTAATTAGTTTCTATAATCTTTGGTGCTCTCACTTCAAGTTGTCATTATTTATTTAACGCTCCGGTAACATCATGGCTCATGATGATAATTGGCATGAGAAAAAATCTAATAACTGTTCACCTCAAATTGCATTTATCATCACGCTTCCTACAACAGCAACTGCTCTAGTAAGAACCGCAGCTACTGTTTATCGACAAACGGAAGAACATAACTCAAACTGCAACCGAAGTATGTGTAGTGCATGCACATCAAAGCCACGCTTTAGTTTTTTGCGAATTTGCTAGACCCGCACACTAGTGACTAACTACCAAGCTAAATAGGGGGCTGGTGGGCAGAGGATAGAGAGGATGGTGATGGGAGGGGTTGGGGGGGGGGATGGGGGAGGTTTAAAGGAGAAAGAGAGATATGCGGAAGTCGTGCACTGCGATGCGAAACAACTGACAAAACGATTACCTGGCTCGCCGAAAGTGAAATTGAATGACGGACCTACCGATCTTTGGAACAAACAATGAAGTGGTTTATTCATACATGTGTTCAACACAAGAAAAACTCGTGTACTGTTAGCAAATTGCACTTTGGCATGACCTCATTCAATTTGTAAACTTAGTGAATGGGAGGATGCAAAGAACAACTGGGACATGTTGTTGAGCGTGAAAGCATAGGCATACTCCACTGGGGATTACCAACATTTATAAAAAAAATCGCATCTCTCTATCCCTCTTCCTGTCTAGTTACTTCTTACTACATCCCTGTAATATTTACGACGATTCTCTATGAGTAATGATGTATATGATATCGGAGTTTGGTAAAAAGATATTCAGTATGAATTTATGCTTAAAAGTCGAATTCGCTTTGCTTTTCATCGTTCAACTGTTTTTTCTTCAAACTCTCGTCTTATATATGTAAAATAACACAGGTTAACACAGCAGTCAGTCAAATCAACTCAACCACATATATGATAGTATTTTATTCGAGCTCCTCTGTTCCTTGCTAATTTTTAACTCGTTTCTTGGGAACTGTTCGGTAATCCGAGGAGATTTATGGTAGTTTCTTCAAGAAATGGGAAAACCAACATGAATGGTGAAGATGCTTGGGTAGACGAGGAATCGTATGCAATAGAAACTGAGAAATTTATGTAAGTATTCGAAGCCATCATGTGCAGCTTATGTGAAAAACGATTTCATGTGGCAAGAACATGAAACTATTTAGCAACACCTCAGGGTCATTCGTTGTACTAACTTGTGGAAATTAATATGGGAACATTACCAAAGAAAACCGAAATTAAAAAGGCATGACATATCAGTTTGATGGCACCTGAAAGGTCTCTGTACTAATCGAATTTTTAGTGAAAGTTCGATCAACCAATCGAACTTTAGTGAAAGTTCGATCAACTAATCGAACTTTCACCAATTGATCAATCATGATTGTATGTCATTGCATGAAAGCTCGATCTATCAATCGAGTTTTCATACTCTGAAGTGTACTTTCGCGAAAATCTTTCTTCAAGTCTCGAAAATATGTCCGAATAGTCGAAACTTAACGATTACTGAAGCATATAAAGAAGAAAAACAATCGCTGAACTTAAAACGTCACACCGAATTTTTGTTCGTTTGAGCTTGCAATAAAGAATGAATACAGAACATAAGCTGAAAAGGATAAGCAAGCAATCAGATTTTGATTTTGGGAATCGGTTCATGACGTTTTCTTCATCTATAGACGAATTTATCTGTTTTATTGTGATAAAAGTTTCACTCAACAGTTTAGCGTGATTCACATGACATTTATGATGCTCTTATATTCCTCGCTTCTCGCTCACAAGTTTTCATGGAAGGGAATGAAAGAACTCGACGAGAGTAATTCATCAGAAGGTCAAAAATGCGAACGAATGAATTCACGCGGAATGAAAAGCATTGATTGTGGAACAATAGCAAATGTGAAAGAAAACTTGCCTCATAAGCCATGAGCTCTTTTTCGGTTCTTCAATGAACCCAAGCGCTGAAAGTCGTAAAGGCATATTTTTTTGGGGGTGTTTAGTTTCCAGTAGTTGCACGACAATGGATCACTGAGTTCATCGGTAACATCGTGCAGTTATCAACTGAAAATCTGCGAGTCACCTACAGCAGTACGCGATGACGAGGATTGCGAAGCCGGCTATGCGTTTGTCTCGAACAGTGACTTCAAAGGATGGATGGCATGTCCCTGATGCTGGGCGTGGCACGTTCAAATAAACCTACTTCCGTATCGCCTGCACTCCTTCAGACTCTTTCCTTCACTCAACGAAGAGCATTTAAGTGATGCGGACTCGGCAGGGTGCATCGTTTTGTTGCATTACAACCCATATAGAGAGGAGATATTTACCTTGTTGACTCACGCGTCTTACCACCTTATGAAGAGTATGGACGCAAAACTAACATTTTCAGACTAAGTGGTACCATCGTGTTGACAAAATTTTTCCGTCTTTCGCCCAAAGAAAACAGATGAATTGAAAGACAGTAGTGGTGAAAGTGTCGTAGAGTGCTTGGAACAAATACAAAGCTAACGAAAGCGGAGTTTGCAGGTATCATTTGAACACCAAATGACTCGAGCTTCCATTATTCTCTCTGCAGAAAATATTAACTTGCCACGCTATTATTCACTCTTTTAGCCCTTTATGTCAAATTGGCACCTAATAAAATAATATCACTAGATAAAGATTACGATTCCTTCAAGATTCCCTTATAAATTGCGCTGTCTTCGGCAAACGGTAGTAGTAGCTGTGTTCATAAGCTCTCAAGCAATGAAAATTTGGAAAAAAGGGTTAAAAAGATTTCCAAAATTTTTCGACTTGTCCGCAACAATTTTCAGTTTTCCTGTTCTGTTTGCTTGTCTTTTACAAAAAAAAAATCACTTTTTCGTGAGATGGTACAAATTTTTCCTCTTTTCGAGAAAAAAACTTGTAGTGTTACTCATTATTTCATGTGATACCAGTACAAATTCCTTACAACTCTCCGTGCCACTATGATACGTGCCAAGAGTGTACCTGATGTGGCAAAGTGGACGGGCATCAGCAAAATTATGAAAAAACTTATACCACTCGCATTACACTTGCACTTCGCCATTTTCTTGTGCGTTTGCTTTTGTGGTCTCTTCACTAATTTTTGTGAACATGAGAAACCGATAAACTAACCTCCTCCCTATCTTCCTCTCGCCCTACCCTATCCCTCTCCCTCTCCACCGTTTTGAACCTGGCTGAGATGCTGCTTCTTTAGACGCTAACATAATTGGCGATCATTCCAGCGATGTGTAATTCAGTGAGCTGCAGGAATAAGAGTACTGCGAATACAGAATAAAATACAATGCCGAATTGTTGGATGGTCGCCTGGTAGCCACCAAATGGCCACAAACTGTTGTTGTTGTTGTCGTTGTTTTCAGTTCATGCCATCCAAACTATTGCCAGTTATCGTGAAGCTCATCTCTCCTCACAGTCTTTTAGACTTTTAGAACATTTCCATTACAGTAGCGTCTGTGGATTACTTTAATTCATTCGGTTTTGTGCTTTATGTCACTTACATTTTAATCGTTTATGCTTTATCGGACGTTAACTAACTTCGAGCACTTTCCAGTCATCGTTTGTGCATTGCGATTGAGTCACGTTCTGAGATGACGTATGGTATTGAGAGTGAGTGAAACATAATAGGGCAACAATGATTCAATCGTTGTTCATAGTTGGTGCATCGTTAGTAAATACATTTCGATTGTTCAAATAACGGATTCCTGACTTAACCTGACTCATTTAGACTCAACGGATAAACACTGAGAAAATATACTTACTCGGAAAGATTTGCAGTAAGAATGATAAAGTTTTTTTAAAATAACGATGAAATTATATGGGAAGTACTGGTTTCACATAAGAGTTATAACAGATTGTAAACGTAAGACTCCGATCATATGCTTACATCTATTAGACACGCCTTACACCTAAAAGTAGGAGCACGCGTTCTAGTTTTTCGAATGGTTGCGCTGTCAGAGGACGTTAAACCGCTGCAAAGTTGGGGAGATGCCGCATAGATAGATGATAGAGCAATTTACTGAGTCAGTTACGGAAGGCATGAACTTCATGTGATTTATAGCGATTTTTAATGTTGGAAAAAGAAGTAAAAACACGTTAGATGAAAGCCGCATGGCTGGAGGATCAGTGCAAGAACGCATCAATTTCAAAAGAGGAATTTTAGTGATTGCAGAAAAACCACAATAAACCAATTCATAAGGAGACATCAGTTCATTTCTCCCCAAATCGTTCACTTCTATTCGAGATTTTTCAGACGTGGATATCGTTTACGAAGGTATACTGGAATTTAAGGAAGATGCGCTACAAATGAAGCATGGTTGTCAGCTCCTAGTCATGGTTGTCAGCTCCTAACCATGATTGTCAGCTGCATCGATGAAGGGAATCGATGAAATTACAGCTGCTTTTAGATTTTTCAGACGTGGATATCGTTTACGAAGGTATACTGGAATTTAAGGAAGATGCGCTACAAATGAAGCATGGTTGTCAGCTTCTAAGCATGGTTGTCAGCTCCTAGTCATGGTTATCAGCTCCTAACCATGACTGTCAGCTGCATCGATGAAATTACAGCTGCTTTTGTATCTTGAGCTAGAAAAGGCTAGCCAAAACAATAAAGAGTGTTAATGAAGGTTGTTGGTTAGTTAGGCAACCGCATAATTCTCATGAACTTTTCGCCAAAACCGTACTAATATGGCGCATTGAGGTTCATCTGTTGCTTGTTATTGTACAATATCGTGGATTTTATTCATATGGGAAGCTGGAAATTTCAGCGACATCCGAGATGCCAGCGAGAAATGACTTACTTCGCTCAACACATGTGATTTTCTTGACTGCCTCCTGGCACGTTAAGAAATTATTTTAAGAATTCCATAAAATTCTGGTTTATTTGCAGTTTTATCAGTTCTTTATCAGTTCTGCTATGATGCTTCCAGGCAAACGCTTTTCTCTGTACTTCAAACAAACGAGTCAACAGTAGACCTGTTGAAAAAGTTAGTAATGAAAAAAATCACATGAGGTGGAAGCGCATTTATAGCCTGCTATAAATTGCTCTCTCTTGTGCTTGTGTAGGTTTGCTTTCATGGCGGCTGTCCAAACAGCGGGTCCATTCGTGGTTGCTGGGCAATATGCACAAAAGTGGTGTGAAATGACAAAAAAAACAGAATGGGGTATACCGTGGAGATGGAGGCAAAACAAATGGGAGAATGCGCCAGAGAGCTCAAATAATATGCCCTTTCACGACAATCATCAGATCGGCTGTTCCGTATGCATCTCAAAAATGGCGGAGATTCTGAAGTTTGAACTCAACCAAATTCTCGTAAGATTGCCTCAGTTAAACCCATTTTTCTGCGATCCGGCCAGCGGAAAATCAAATCACCCTTGCTGAAGTACTATGCAGGTTTTTTTTCTGGCAAAAGAACAGAGTGTAAATTGCAACCGTCAAATTTCACTGCTTTAGTTTTAGTCGTTCCTGAACTGAAGCGGCCAAAATATTCGACACATGCAAGCTACCATACGTAGAGACATGACGACACAACAATATGCTTTTCCAATACGGTGCTAACAACTTGCAAAAAAGAGAGCTCTCATGCGGACTGAAAATTTTAGGATGCCGTGCGTTGTCGCATTTTCCTTGCGGAAAACAACCTCCCCTTCTGCAACCGTTCTAAGTATCTACACACTTTTGATGCCTTCAGTATACCCTGTGTACTTCTTTTGTGCTCATATCTGTACTAGTAATGACCAGTTCCTACCATACGTACAGACATGACGACACAACAATATGCTTTTCCAATACGGTGCTAACAACTTGCAAAAAAGAGAGCTCTCATGCGGACTGAAAATTTTAGGATGCCGTACGTTGTCGCATTTTCCTTGCGGAAAACAACCTCCCCTTCTGCAACCGTTCTAAGTATCTACACACTTTTGATGCCTTCAGTATACCCTGTGTACTTCTTTTGTGCTCATATCTGTATAGTAATGACCAGTTCATATCCTGGAAGATTATAACTTGTTTTCATACTTTGCTTTGACTCTTCCTTCATTCTACTTAAATAGGTTCCTTTTAATTCAAAAAAATCTCTTGTTTGATAAAATATGTGAAGTGTCTGTTCCATCAGTGCTTTTTTAAACAACTATACTTCCTCCAAGGTATCTCTATCGGATGCGTTTAAAATATAAAAATTTTTGGAGTATGAAAAGAGTCAAAGCAAATTTCTTGAGTTTCCGCCCAAAGGCATCTCCGACAATTTGTTGTCAAGGATTTTACCTTGAAAAAGGTTTCATCAAATACTGTAGGAGTTTTAAAAAAAATTAGCAGTTGAAGACACGAAAGAATATCAATTGTTTTCAACAGTTCATTTACATCAACAATCATCGCCATCAAAATGTCGATATTGTGCGAACTGTTTATACTTTTTCAACGAATCACACTCTAACTGGTCGGCTGGTTGGCTAGTTCGTCGATAATGCTAATCTATCTCGAAACGCCAGCTGCCTAAATTGTCGGACTGCGAAGTAATTGCATTATTAAATGAAAACGTTAACATTTCTGAATTAACTATCCGCTCTTTGTTCAAGAAAAAAAAACGGCAAGTTTTCACACTTTATTTGAGGAGGAATCCTATCCAGAGTTTCGTATTGAAAATTTACCATGACACCTCCCCAGTGAGGTACGCCCTCAAAATGACTTTTTAACTTTTTAACAGTTGCAATTTTGGTGCCACAAGAAGCGTACATTCCTGACTTTCCCAATCCGATTAAGAGCTTGTTTGGTTTCCGCGCAATGGCAAAAACCTTTCGAGGCCTCCACACTCTCAACTCCGATAACTGCGGGATATCTAGTTGGGCCTCCACTCGGGGCTTTAAGGAAAGGGAGTGAATGAGGTGAAGTGGAAGCACAGTGTAGTGGACTAGCTGTCGCATAGGGCGGTTGCGTAATAGGGAGCGGACAAGTCAAAACTCAAATGACTAACAAACTGGGGCACCAAAGAAAGGGGACAAGTTTGAAATGAAAGGACGAATTTCGACGTGTGCAATTGAAACTGCGACCAGTTATAACATTTTGCGATACCGCTGGGGAGGAGAGGAAGGGAGGGAAGGGGAAAATCTGGGTTTAGCGAATCTTAGGCGTTTCTTTGAGCTGGCTAAGCCCTAGCGACGTCTTGGAGAAATGCGATGACGAGCCCGATATATAGCCCATATAAATCGATATGAGCAATATGAATAATGTGAGGAGTTTTGCATACTGTTGTATTTTTTAAATCGGATTTAATTTTAATTTACTGCAGTTTCGCCACTTACTAAACGCTCATTCAAATGACACGTTAAAACTACCGTAGCTAATTTTGCAATGCAATTGATTGTCTAGTAGAAACAATTCAGTTCAGCAATTCATTACTCTCTCACGCATATCACTTTACAATTCTCAAAATGCTGATATTCTCAGAAAGCACTAGAGGTAAATAGTGAACAGTTATTCTATGACATTCGACAACAGTCTTGACGCCTTCACATTTCGACAGAAGTTGTTTATGGAATGGAAGTGCATCGAAAATGATTCAAAGTAGAAAAGAGGGACTTAAAAAAAGGTTTTGCGGAAGATATTTTAATAAACATCTCAATGCGGAAACAAAACTTGTCAACTTAAACCTGTTTTTGAGCATTACAAACAATAACAAAAACGTTCTTGAACTTCCCATTCTATCACAATCGCCTTTTTTCTGCTTGCGTAACATAAATAGAAAATCATCCTGTCTGCTCCATGCACCTTTTAAACGAGTCATGCACCGCATATATTTAAAAAAAAAAACGAAAGAATATTCACCGATCGAATCGCTGATTTAATTTCCCGTTCTGATCCATATTATAAAAATCTGTGCGACGTATGTTGAGCTTTACCGAACACTTTTATGTTTAATTAATACTGCTGATTGCGAATTGCGATAGGCATATAATTGCTCTAACAAATTGTACCATGCTAAAATGATTGGACGCGAGAGATTGCATACTTCTGAACGCAAACTCTAAAACACTGCTGATTAGTGCAACCAGCTCACTCTGTCAGAGGCAGCATTCAGAAAGTCAGTTGCTTCGATAAAATTGCGAATTATGTGCATTGGCAAATTTATCGCGAAGTAAAGTATGTGAGTGTATGCTTTTCCTAGCCCGATACGGTCAACTCAGGAACTGCTGAAACTAGTGAAACGGAAATTTGCTAGTTCGTGAACTACTTCTTGAGACAAAATTTCTGGACTTATGATTTCCTAGCCCGATACGGTCAACTCAGGAACTGCTGAAACTAGTGAAACGGAAATTTGCTAGTTCCTGAACTACTTCTTGAGACAAATTTCTGGACTTATGTTTCACCGAATGATTTTGTCACATTTTGTCACATTTTGTCAACTTATGATTCACAGCGATTCATCGACTCATGAAGAAGTTATCGTCACATAGATTCGCAAAAATTTGTTTGCATTTTGAAGTCGGGTCGAAAAAAACTAAACTTTAGAGAGGAATTTACACCAACGATTGAACGACTTGAAACATGAGTTTACATTATGCCAGGGTGCATATTGGACAGCTGACGCGCATTTGAACATGTGTTTGTATGGAACTAACGTCAGTCTCATGCTCTATAAGAGCTGATTTCTCGAGAAAATTCGCATCTTTTTGCATGCCTAGCATGTTTGCCTTACAGTTTTTAAACAAACCATACTCAGTGTATAGGCCATATGCCAAGCGTTTTAGTATATGGCCAAACGCGCATAAAATGAAAAATGTGAAATGATGAAAGGGATGCTACCAAAAAAGATCGCGCGTTAGGTTAGGTTGCCTTGGGATACAGATTTCGACTAATCGTCATTAGCTGAATAATGGTGAACACAGTTGCGATAGAAATGCACTGACTAAATATGCTGTGGTTCTCGGCAAGATAATAGGCGAAAAGAAAGCGAGAGAGAAGTGGTATTCATATCGAATTCAACATCACTCATTGAAATAAAGCCATCATAACAGTCACATTAAACTTTGCCTATATGTTACGCATACAGAATTAGTAAGTAATGCTTTTGTGATAAGCCACAGATATGCTACTTACCCGATCACAAAACGCAACAATTTTAAAAACGCCTCAACATTATCATGATTATCGCTTCGCTGCACTTCAATACGCTCTATTCATACACTACCATACAGGCATAACTCCGTCGTCTTTTGATCTTTCACCCGTAAATTGCCCGTTGATGAGGAAAATCTTTACACGTCCGAACGGCGATGGGTGCTTTTTAAGAGTGACGATTCGTTAACAATTTTGGTAACCAAATATCGTTTGCATGTATGCATGTATGTATGAAGAGCAGGAGGGAAAGGAACCGAAAAAGCGGGGGCACGAAACTCATAAGTTCTATTGCTGGTTCATTTTTAGGTCCAATGTTGATTCCTCCAGGCCCAAAACCTGTCACGTCGAAGGAAATCGTCGATGGTATATGTTGCATAGGTCGTCGGATATGAAAGACAATTGCAAAGGAATATATGGCTGTGAAACGGCCGTCGAAATATGAAAATCATAGCGAATACTTGTGGTGCGTCGATAGGACAGATGTGGTGGGTGGACAGAATACTTACTGGTGGGTTGGCAGGATACTAGTGGTGGGTTGATAGCAGACTAGTAGTGGGTCGACAGGATACTAGTAATGGGTCTACAGGATTAGGGCGGTGGGTCGACCAGATACTAGTGGTGGGTCTACAGGATTAAGGCGGTGGGTCGACCAGATACTAGTGGTGGGTTGACAGGATACTAGTGGTGGGTCTACAGGATACTGGTCTAACTAGGTCAGCCATTCGTCCATGTCCTAAATTTACAGTCAGCTTTTTTGCGCCCCGATCGACTGAAGTGCAGCTTGGTCGATTAAAAAATGCATGCAATTTTTTAGCACATTAAATGTCTGTAACTTCACAGATGACTGGTCGATTTGAATTGTAATGCAGAATGTGAGCCTCCAATGAAAAAAATTATGCGAATTTCAGAACTCTCGAACGACTCGTCATTTGAAAGGGACAGAGGATTAATACTGACATTGCATATACATATATGTATATATATATATATATATATATATGCAAAGGATGCAAAGGCAGCTGTCATTTCATCGATTCCCGTATCGATGTGGCTGACAAGCATGCCGATGCATGATTGTTTTGACCAGTTTCGGAACCCCTGGTGGTCAGCCTGCTGGCGATCCTTTGGGAAAGCCGCCGGGAACCGAACGCAGGTCTTCCCACGTACGAAGGGAAGCTCTATCACTGAGCTACTGCCTCCCACCCCACGTCCCCAGCATACCTATATATATATATGCATATATATATATATATATATATATATAACAACGAGCAGACATAAGAACGCGATTTACAAATGGCACTTGGCCAAAGCGAAAATGAACGATATTGAATTTACATGCTCTCATCGATCGTGTGGGAAACTTCTTGTTGACCTTAAATCTAGAGCTGTAAAATTGTTTTCGTATCTCGATTGTTGAAGCAATTTCCTCTCTGATCACTAAACAGTAATACAATTTTTATGCCAGCTTCGCGAGCAAACACAGCACTGAGGGAAGCGGAGGGTGCCATCACTTCGGTCATTTTCAAGCTCCAACGAAAACGCATTGTTTTTTTTGGAGCGCGCAGTTGTATGGAAAGGGCAAAATTGGCGCGCCCACTCAACTCTCCCGAAATGAAAGTATCGCAAAAACATACAGACAGACATAAAAGCGTTGAAGAAGGCTTGATGTCGTCATAACGCGCTTCGCAATCTGAAAATATGCCAAGCCGCGAATTGAACGAAACTACAAAAAAATATGATATTGTGGGAATGGGCGGGCAGTAGCTCAATGGTAGAGCTCGAGTTTCGTATGCGGGAAGACCTGGGTTCGATTTCCCGTTGCTTTCTCAACGGATCGTCAACAGGCTGACCACCAGGATTTCCGAAACTGGTGAAAACCGTCATGCGTGGGCATGGTTGTCAGCTGCATCGATACAAGAATCGACGAAATTACAGCTGCCTTTGCATCCCTCTGCATCCTTTGCATTACGGAAATATAGGGGCAGGGAGATCGCAATGATCATAGAAAGGAGCGCGGAATTTTTGCTCATATTTCTGCTGGTTTAGCTGCAGATCTGACTTGTCAGGTCGTCAAAAAATGAATCTTCAGAGGACGGCCAGAGAGGGTGAAGTTTGAATTTTCGCCTTTTGCTAGCATTTTGCAGGACTTGCTGGTTACTCATAGGTGAGTTGCTCTTGCGCATATCATGCCAGCCGTCTAACGCACTGCTCCCGCTACTTTCATGAACGGTTGGCAGACTCATTAGCTTTGGCAGACTGCAAAGCGCGCAATTGTGCCGTCGTGATTGCACTTGCGCGTGCGAGTCAGTCTTTTCGTCTATTAATATTTCCAACTTTGGAAGCACCGAAGTTGAAAAATATGATGCTTAGTCTAAACGTTGGGTTCAGTCAATCCAGTTTCAAGACAAATTATTGCTTTAGTCGTTTTAATCTGTTCAAAGGATCGAGAAATGCACACATTTTCAAACGATCGGAAAGCAACGACCGTTGATTCGATCGCAGAAAGTGATTAAGACTTTCCTATCCATAAATTGCATAGTCGAGAAGATAGGTCGCTGAAAAAACGAAACCTTATCACATTCGTTTAATCGATTGGGTCCGATAAAATCTGACTTAATATTACGTTCGAGAAATTCGTGAAACTGTCCCGTGTCACAGATGAATCACAAAAGCAGTTATCATATCAGCTCTCTTGGGTGCATTTTCTCTCCTTTATTCGAGGTTACTTCTTTGATATTCGTTTTCGGCAAGTTTACAGTGCACCTATAAATATGTGTTTACTTTGTCAAAATTTCAGTCGAAAAAATACTTTCGTCTCACCTTAGACGTTCACGTGATCGTATCTCATCATGCAAGCAGACAATTAAATTTAACTGCATCATTTCTCCGAGACATAAATTCGTTGCACTTCATAGCTTCAAATAATTTGTTAGAAAAAATAAAATAAACACCTCATCGGACTAATGATCGAATAGAGAAAATATAATTTCTGTGGCTGAAAAAAAAAACATCTGATTTTTTATTTCTTTTGAGTCGCCTCGTTCTAACAAAAGCACAAACAAATGACACTACATTTACATGAAAGTGACGTTGAAAGGAGAAGTTAGATTAAAAATCAATGATATTTCACCAAAGATGATTGAATCGATTTCTAAAGAACAATTAGCATCGCTGTTGTAAGTTTTTGTAAATTCTCTGAAATCACCTCGGAAAGTTTCTCTATTATATTTTTTGTGCTCTTTCTGTTCCTCTATTATAAAATGTGCTTGCTGTTTATACTAATATGTGTACTAATATATACTGACATATTATATACTATACTACTATACTATTATATTTTTAATACTAATATATACTATATTACTATACAAATAAACTAAATAAATTATACTGGTATACTAATATGTGCTGTTTCTCTGTTATATTTTTTAATGGTCTTTTGCACTATACATTCACAGACATAAACGAAATGTGTTTTAAGTCAACGACAATTTATTAGAGTCATTTGCAGCGTTTCTAATTGAGACTATTAGATAACATTTTTTGATTAAGTTAATTGACTTTTAACTGTAATTAAAACTGAAATCTATGCACGAAATCTGCGAATGTTGATGACGGCAATTTGTATAAGTTACATGAGTGGGGCAGACGAGAAGTAGTCAGGAACGAAGGGGCGGAG
>JPKZ01002689.1:20110-40378 GCA_000803305.1 Toxocara canis | reverse complement strand
GGGTTATAGACAACGAAAGGGGGGGAGGTGTTGTAGGGGGTAGAAAGGGGAGTGAAATTACAATTGAACGAGTGGAAGCGGGTATGAGAACAACAAGTGGTGAAAGGACCACAAATAAAAGTGGAGAAAGAGGCGAAAGAACGACCACGCGATACGAGAGATCACAGCGATCCATATGCCAGTGTGTATACAAATTCACACTGATGTGATTGATGAGATTTCGTTATGATATTGGAACGTTTAGCGGCATTGATCCAAGTGATGTGGGCCGTTTGTATTCACCTTTGCTAACCTCATGCCACCAGCGTTTGTTGTTGTTGACGGCGCTGTGAACTTGTTCGACTAAGTTGAGGAAGTAAACTTGTTTTATTACTGCGCATAAATATGTTGAGGAAGTAAACTTGTTTTATTACTGCGCATAAATATGGTCTCCATTACATTGTTGTTGTTATTGTAGGTAACATCAAAAAAATATGTGTATCGCTTTGCCAACGTTCTCGAGAACGAAACGATATCGCAAATGTCAGTTACGATAAGAAAGAATAATTGAACCCGTTGATATGCAATTTATGTTTAACACAGTGAGACATTTCTCGTTAAACGACAATTTTAGCCACCAAAATGAATGTGCGCATTGTTTTTGTTGGGAAAATTATTATTTGATTGAATAAAATGAATAGAAGGATTCATCGATTCTCATTTTTCAGTGATTATTTTCATCACTGCAACGAATTTCAAAAATGGCTTTTTTCGTTACTGGATTACCGCATACAGTTTTAAAAAGTCGTTGATATCTAATATACTAAATTGTATTTATTTATCAGTGAGAAATTCCTCGTTTATGAACTCCTACAAACGTTCTCTCAGAAGTCATCTATTATCACCTCAGTGCTGATAAGATGTTTCCATTTTTTGTTAGAATTGAAAATTTAAGACTGAATATGCATAAGTAGAAAGTTTAGCCTATTTCGTTGCGAAAACAGAAACTAGAAGAAAATTTAGTTTATTTTCTCAGTTACAACAAGATTTTAACAGATGTTTTCGAGTATATTTTTAACTGCTTCTTTTAAAATTACCTTTGGTTGTGGTCAATAGGTAATGTGATTTATGCAGTTCTTTATCATTTCCTGAAAGACTACGAGCGATTTGATAAAACGACGCTAGAAATACTTTAGGTTAAAAGTGAGTGTTTATGATGTTTTAAATGGGCTGAGTTGTCTGCCTTAATTATCGCAAATGTCAGTTACGATAAGAAAGAATATTTGAACCCGTTGATATGCAATTTATATTTAACACAGTGAGACATTTCTTGTTAAACGACAATTTTAGCCACCAAAATGAATGCGCGCATTGTTTTTGTTGTGAAAATTATTATTTGGTTGAATAAAATGGATAGAAGGATTCATCGATTCTCATTTTTCAGAGATTATTTTCATCACTACAACGAATTTCAAAAATGGCTTTTTTCATTACTGGACCACCGCATACAGTTTTAAAAACTCGTTGATATCTAACATACTAAATTGTATTTATCAGTGAGAAATTCCTCGTTTAGGAACTCCTACAAACGTTCTATCAGAAGTCATCTATTATCACCTCAGTGCTGATAAGATGTTTCCATTTTTTGTTAGAATTGAAAATTTAAGACTGAATATGCATAAGTAGAAAGTTTAGCCTATTTCGTTGCGAAAACAAAAACTAGAAGAAAATTTAGTTTATTTTCTTAGTTACAACAAGATTTTAACAGATGTTTTCGAGTGTATTTTTAACTGCTTCTTTTAAAACTACCTTTGGTTATGGTCAATGGGTAATGTGATTTATGCAGTTCTTTATCATTTCCTGAAAGACTACGAGCGATTTGACAGAACGACGCTAGAAATACTTTAGGTTAAAAGTGAGTGTTTATGATGTTTTAAATGGGCTGAGTTGTCTGCCTTAATGTTGTATTGGCAAATAACTCGTTGTTAAAGATTATGGGAGGTGCCGACGAAAGCTTTTGTCTGAATGAGTCGGAATAACAAATAGGAGGATGGAAAGCAGTAACCTGAAGATTACGGACGGGAGGGATAGTAATCTAAAAAATTACTCCTGTTTTTATCAAGCTTACTTCATCCATAAAACGTCCTCATGCGTCGCACCAATCTCCATAATTGTCAATCATAATTTGATCCACAATGCTGCAAACACTTGCTATTCTGCAGTGATTTTGCACAGAGATAAATCACTCAAAGAGATGACTACGATTGTCTATGGGGTATTTGTGCCATAATATTGTGGTATTTGTGCCATAATGGGGTATTTGTGCCATAATGATTATTGAATTACTTTGGGGGAAAGCATATCGTATATAAGCATAAGCACCCTAACTTGGAACTTGCAGATATATAAATGCGCCATGGTGTACTGCTGATGGTGTGAAGAAATTCGGCTTACAACATTTTAATTTGCTTAAAGTGCTCGGAAAGGGAAGTTTCGGAAAGGTTCGTGAGTTGCATTTGCTTGTGATATCATAAAGGGATGGTTATATGGAAATTCTGTGGGTAAAATTGAAAAAACATTTCTCTCTTTTTTCATCTGACGCTTTACGTATGCGAGGAATTGCCCCTCACAACGACGTTTGTGCTGAAGACGGAGCAAGGATGTCTTTAATTCTCCTCTCGAAAAAAATAGAATTTCATCCGACTGAAGTCTCCTTTACCCTAAAATTTTTGACATCTTCCGCTAACTTTTTCCCCTAAAAACTTTAAAATTCCTAATTGTTTTGTATGAAAATTCCTACTCGATAGATTGTTTTAATTCACAGAGACTCATCATGAAATGCAAAAAAAAGTTTTTTTTCATGGGTCTTTCTTTTTCTCTTAAAGAATCTTCAGTAGCTCTCATTGTTCTACAGTAAAAAGAATTTTAGGTGTTGCTTGTGGAGCTAAAAAACAAAGGTGAATACTATGCTATGAAGTGTCTCAAGAAGGACGTGATTTTGGAGGATGATGATACCGAGTGTACGTTCATCGAAAGACGCGTTCTCATCCTATCGTCGCAGTGTCCTTTTCTCTGCCAGTTGTTCTGCTCCTTCCAAACAAATGTAACTCCTATTAATATCTTCCTACGTTAATATATCATTAGCCCATTATTGGCACAAAAATTTACTGAAATGATTACTTCAACTAACTTACTCGAATACATGAGTATATTTGCTTGGGTGAATTCGATTAAGTATTCACAAGCGAACAGTTATTTTTGCGTTATAATGAGTTTCACAGAGAGCATGGTTCTTTAAACTTTTAGGCATTCACAGCGTTACATAAAGTAGAGTTCATTTTGTGTTGTCCGATTCCTTATCGTTTTTACCGAAATTGATTTCTTCTTTCATACCTTTATTACTCAAATAACCAAAACATGCGGATGAGACGATACATGCTGGACGGATAGAGAGACGCGAAGTTCGTAAGAATAAACGCGTCGTCACCAGACTGCGTTTTGCAAATTGCAAAATTGATAAAACGCTTGATCGCTGCATTCCTTTGCTAAAATTATTGCATATTTTTCAAGCGAAAGACGTTTTTGATGAGCTAGTTATTGCATTTGCATAACGAGCTATTCAAAAGGAAAGAAATTGCATAGGTCGCTAGCGAATTTGCGACCAGTCGTTAATTCGCTTTTAAAATTGCCAATGAAGGAAGATCGAGTTTTTTTTACAGATCATAAAAGGGCAGCTTTACAACGAAGCGGTCGACTTTTGGTCATTTGGTGTTCTGGTAAGTTGTTTTATTTGTTGCGATGAAAAACTAAAGTACCATTAATAAGAAGGAAGGTAGAGGAGATAATAGTAAAAGATCGAACATGGATCTTTGACGATCCTGGTACATGTTATGATTATAAGCTCTGCCACTAAGCTGAATCAGTTAAAGTTTCAATCGTTTCCATTTACAATACTGAAGATTAAATAGTGCAAATTTTGAGCGCTCTAGAATATTGTTATATTCCAAACTTCGTAGTTTTGTGCTCACGCCAAGTACAAATCGTTCGTTGTAGTTCATGGTCTCGCAGTACGCTGCTACCATTCATTTCAATGTTACGCCCTGTCAAGCGTAACGAATCATGCCAAAAGAGTTGCTCCAACCTTTGTTTCGAGAGTTAAGAGAATTAATTGTTCAACTAATGTTTCGTACTGACTGGTTTACTAAGCCAGCATCTTAGAAAAAACATGTTTAACTTTTACAGCATCCAAAATTTATGAAGAATGGGTATGAACAAGCTAATATATTCCACTGATCGCCTAGAGGTGGCCACAGACTGCTTATTTGTTTTCATCACTGTCCTTGCAATTAAGCTCCCATCAGCCGTTGCGGAAGTGAACATACGACAGGGACAGTTTGCTTTTGAAAAAACTATTCGAGGTCTCTTGCGAATAGCCACATCCATAGCCGTTTCGGCCAACTCTGGTCCAGTCATAATCAACCGGCGGAAATGTGCTTGCTTTGGCTATGTTTTTCACTTAGCCATTCAAATTTTTCAAACCGAGACATACTTGTCTGGCTTCAGGCGCTTTAATAGTTACTGGAGCTTAAGTAGGATTCCATGGTTCCAGATGTATGAAATGCTGATTGGGCAAAGTCCTTTCCACGGTGAAGGTGAGGATGAGCTGTTCGACTCGATTCTAAACGAGCGACCTTACTTTCCGAAGAGTATCGGCAAGGAGGCTGCAAAATGTTTAAGTGCGGTTAGTGTTCGTTTGCCATTTCGATACCTTCAGTTCTGCATTTACTGTTTCGCTGCTGTTTAGGTAATTTGTTTTAATATGGTCGTTCTGATGCACTTTTTGTCCGTGATAACGGGCGTAGCAAATTGAAAACGTCTATCGAACGCCGTATTTTACCGCGTACGGTGCACTTCTTACGAATTACGCGTAGGAATGCGGCATGCATCTTACAGTTTTCAGTTGTTACGACGTAATATATTGCTAGTCGAAGTCGTTTTAAAGACCACACGAATGAATAAAGCACCGCACCATGAAATCCAGGTAATAGGTATGGTTGAAAGACCAGGTAAACGCATTCCACTTATCAAACGCTGATTAAATTATCGTCATTGTTGAGTATGGAAGATTTTCAGCTATTCGATCGCAATCCGAATACTCGTCTCGGTATGCCCGAATGTCCGGATGGGCCTATTCGAACGCATTCATTCTTCCGAGGTGTGGATTGGAAGCGTTTCGAAGCACGGCAAATGCCTCCTCCGTTTAAGCCCGCTTTGGTTAGTTTTATCTTTATTCTCTCGGCGAAAGGCCAATCACACCAAAAACTTTTCACTAGCAAGCTTTACGTTCATGCAGATAAAATGTAATAAAATTTATTTCAAAAATTTCTTGAGCTGAATGGAAGCATAATTAACTGATTTGTAATTGGCTAGGTAAGAAGCTATACCCAAATTTGGCGAATTCGACTTTCCAGCGGGCCGAAAGATACGTTCGGGCAGTCTGCGATGAGCAAACTTGCATAAAAGAGACATAAATGCATATTTTTAAGCGTATTTCCTTTACAAACGCTTTATCACTTTTTGCAAAACGTTGCATACTACAAACGTTATTCTCTGCGCAACCCAATATTCATTTTTTTACGTTTTCAAATGGATGCATGCTTTGGTATCCATATAAACTCCGTCGTTCTATCGACGATATTCATTATTTTGCAAAGTATTAATCAAATTTTCTCGACATTTCGGCGTTTTCTTTCATCGTTGATTTTAAAAAATGTCAAAAGATCGTGTTAGAAAGTTAACAGTGAGTGTTAAAAATTAATAAACTATTCTTTCTCAATGAACTAATTGATAAAACAGTTAGAAGAATTCTTATTAAATTATTTTAGTGTTTAAAAAGAATTATTTAGTTTCGTTTTTCTGCTATAAATTTGTATTATTTAAATACTTCAGTTCAAAATTTTTCAGCGATCTTCTAGTGATGCGTCGAATTTCGACGAGGATTTCACTCAAGAAAAACCATATTTGACACCAATTGCCGATAAGTCTCTGCTTGCTTCCATCGATCCTGAAGCGTTCCTTAATTTCTCATATACCAATCCTCAATACGTTAACAAGTAAACCTTATTTGTCTATTTAAATGTCACAGTGTTCAATAGCGTTGTGATTTAAATCCTGTGATATAGCCAAATATATTTGAACGTTCCAGTATGGTTCGCTAATCGAATTTACATTAACGACGAAAAATTATTTAAAAAATTTTCAATTGGTAGTTAAAAACTTAAGAAAATTTGACTTGATTTACTGAAAACGAACATCATGAAATACGTTGAACGAATTACACAAATAAAATAACGAACTGTTTGTCGTTGAAAATATGGAAAAATTTTAAGTGATCGACCGATCCGCTGAATATTTCAAATATTCTCTTTTGTTATTTTACCAATTGTTTGAATATATTTTTCATTTAACTTAATATATATATAATGCAAATTTGATATCTTGTATATGTGTTTATGTATAGACGTGTTTAGTTGAGAGAACAAACATTGTTTGAAACCAATTGGGAACTGTTTCACTTTTGTGTGGCTCAGTGCAGTATCGACTTGCTTCAATAGTGCTTATATGTTTCACTGTGCTCCCCCTACTTATTATATGCTTTGCAATCGTTTGATCGATAAACGAAATTTTCTATATGAGTTCTATATAATTTGATCACTAGATGAATGTATTATTTTGTCCAAAAATATTTTTTCCGCTTTATTCAATGCTGTGGTTGTACATCGATCGCGGAAAACATATCACTTTTTAAAGACGCACGCAGAATGTTTTTATGAGAGGGGCTTTAATATTGCCGAGGGATTTGTGTGTCAATTTTCATAGTTAATTACCAAAATTATAACAAGGTATGAAAAATGCCAAAATGAACAAACAAAAGACCGATCGATTCACGTCAGCTACCTTCGGAGCCCAGGAAAGGGTTTTGCAGTTTACTATGAATGTTGAAATTGATGTACTTCTATAATGCCCTTTTCTTTTCACTGTTTTCATATAGATCCTCCATGGAAAGGGTTTGAATCCCCCAAAATCTTTTCTTTCGTTCACCAGCATCATTTTTTATCGCCTACGAGACCTGTGAATAATTAAAACGAGATGCTCGTAGATTATATGATCAGTTATCGCCGTTTGTAAATCTTAGCTGTAGTCATTCGTTTTTTTTTTGCATTTGTCGCATTGAAATTTGTTGTACATTTGGCCTTGTTCTGTCTTTTAACCAATTGCGTTATCATCAGTTCAATAAGCTTACTTCAGTGTCGTCTTCGTTCTTCTCGGCTAAATTCGGCTTATCCTTTATCAAATTCCCTAGAAAAAAATCTGCTGCTTAATTCTTTCAAAAGAATAGAGCGCCATTTTTCGATCCATTGATGCGATCAAGAATTTTATATGGTTTTCCAAAATGTCGTTTTTATCCTTATTTTTTATTCGTTACAGTTGAGAATCCAATTCGTTTTCGTTATTTTTCAAAACGGTTGTGATAGCAATGCGTCATCGCAATTTCGATTAGCATGGTTCAGCTTATTCTTCCAGCTACTCACCTTCCCCCACCTCCTAACCTTCCTTTATCAAAAATGACATTTTCACTTGCGCATTCATATGTCCCGGGGTGAGCAAATCTATGGCTATCGGGTATTCCATTGAGCAAAATTCTTAACGAGGTTAGAGATTTTCATTGTTCCCCTTCCTCAGATCCCCTTTTCTCGTTATCATACGCAGGTTAATAAAGAGTTGACAAAAAATTGTGAACCTTTTTATTTCAGTACTTTCGAATCGAAATGAACACCAGTGAATTAGCTCACTGTTCCAATGCTCCATTCGTCTCTTTCGGTCCAGAGACGCGTACATGTTTCGCATTTGCGCGATAATGGAAAACGATGCAGCACCTGGACACATCCAATAAAATTAAATGTACCATTTTTATAGATTTTGCGTTTGGATTCAAAAATTGCAAAAATTATATATACCTAATTCAGGACATATTAATTTTTTCGGCAAATGTTCGAATTGTTTAGGTTTTTTTTTTGCTGCCGAGAAGTATTCGCATGCAATCAGTGAGAATATATATCTTGGTGAGTTGAAGGGGATCAGATAAAGATCGAAGATCACCAAGCTTTCTTTAACGTCAAGGATCGTTAAGCTTTACTATAACACATCATGGTCACCAAGCTCACTTTGCACAACATACAAGAGAGAAAAGGTCGAGCCTGTGCAATGACGCATTTTTTACATTCGGTACCGCAACATCATCGGGTATTTTTTTAAATTATTTTTCTTCTTTTTTTTCTCGTCGCATTTCTCCTTTCTAAGCGCATAATTGATTTACTATTAGCGATTGTATCATTTGCTTGATTTGTTGCATAAAGCACGACTTTATCTCTGTACTACATATCTTTATATGATGGATGATTGATTGCTATGATGATGGTGATGATAGTTGTTGCGTTTCGTTCAAAATGTCTCATCGGCTGATTTGTTGAATCCTTCGTTCGAATCGAAATGAACACCAGTGAATTAGCTCACTGTTCCAATGCTCCATTCGTCTCTTTCGGTCCAGAGACGCGTACATGTTTCGCATTTGCGCGATAATGGAAAACGATGCAGCACCTGGACACATCCAATAAAATTAAATGTACCATTTTTATAGATTTTGCGTTTGGATTCAAAAATTGCAAAAATTATATATACCTAATTCAGGACATATTAATTTTTTCGGCAAATGTTCGAATTGTTTAGGTTTTTTTTTTGCTGCCGAGAAGTATTCGCATGCAATCAGTGAGAATTTATATCTTGGTGAGTTCAGGATCAGATAAAGATCGAAGATCACCAAGCTTTCTTTAACGTCAAGGATCGTTAAGCTTTACTATAACACATCATGGTCACCAAGCTCACTTTGCACAACATACAAGAGAGAAGGTCGAGCCTCTGCAATGACGCATTTTTTACATTCGGTACCGCAACATCATCGGGTATTTTTTTAAATTATTTTTCTTCTTTTTTTTCTCGTCGCATTTCTCCTTTCTAAGCGCATAATTGATTTACTATTAGCGATTGTATCATTTGCTTGATTTGTTGCATAAAGCACGACTTTATCTCTGTACTACATATCTTTATATGATGGATGATTGATTGCTATGATGATGGTGATGATAGTTGTTGCGTTTCGTTCAAAATGTCTCATCGGCTGATTTGTTGAATCCTTCAATTCATAAAGTTTCCGAATACCCGTTAAACTTGTTTTTTTTTTGTTTTCATTGAAATCTTAAAGATGAACCATAAGTATAGAAATGTTTAAGCGTGATATTTCCGCTTCATTGTTGACCCAATTCATTTCATTCGCTGATTCAAACAATTTTACAAGTTTTGCGCTTTAAAAAAAAAAACAACAAAAACGCAAAAACGTTCATCGTTATTTCTTTTTACAATAGTCGTCTTTTAATGGACCAAAGTGTTGTGAAACGAAAATTGTTGAAGTGTTGTTGCGTTATTTAAGCATCCTAATAAGCGGCCCCTATCTTTGGTAGTGCTCAGTTTAAAGCTTTTGGCATTTTGTTCGCTCCGTTTACATCTATTTTTGTTCTATTTGTTGAATTCTATAGCGATATTTCGTTTTGTTATCGATCATTGCAGAAGAAATTGTCGTAAGTTTTGATTGTATTTGCGCCTTTTACGAGTAAAATCGTTTAAAGCGAACGATCGTTCATGGTTGCAGCAAAAAAACTTCCGAGCCATCAAAAAGTTTCATCCGTATATTCTCTCTCTACTTAACAAAGTGCTCATACGTAAAGTTTTCAAAATATGGGAACTAATTAGGATCTTAAGAGAGTATATAATATGACCAAGCACTGCAAATGCTCGAAAACCGGGGACAAGAAATGGGGAAAAAAACAGAAAACCTCGAAAGCAAGTCTCCTTCAACATGAAGGTTTTTTGGAGGCTTCGAACAAAACATACAATTTCCTCTCATCCCCTCTCAAAGGCCCTTCTTGCTGAAGCACACTCTAGTATGTGCCGAAATTTCAACTCACCCCGCTCTGCGATGTGCCGAAATTTCAACTCATCCTCGCCCTGCGATCTCCCCCCACCCCCTTCCCCCATACCCCTCCATTCGGAAGTGCTTTTTTCCTCAGTCTATACAAACTATGTGGTTGGATTTCGACGATGCGCGAAGAATTATTCGATTCAGTGAAGAAACGGCACTTTTAATCCAACCGAACCACTTAATAAGTGGATGGAAGAACGTTTCTCAAATATGTATAACATACAATACTCTCGAGGTTTCTCGCCCGATAACTGACTGGTCAGATGGGACTTTACAAATATGCAAATTGAGAGAATGTTTTAGCGACATGTGAGCAATGAACTTTTGCTCGCAATGTTTTCCTTGGTATATGGGAAGGAGATTGTCGTTTTTGGAGGGGCGACAAACAGAAATTGAGATTGCCTGATCGTCAGGGTCGACGTTTGTATGCGGTATTCAGCGAAATGGTGGTATCCGAATGCGTTGCACGAGTTGAGATAAATGAAACGGTGTCAAGGTCTGTGTTCTTTGCATTGCTCAATCGTCGCCATCCGTGCCCATCGTCGTGATTATAGCACTCATTTCAACTTGTTCTGCTCCTTACAGCAACTTCTTTTTCAGATTCTTTTCCTCGAACCGTGTCTGACACATTCCTTTCCGGTAATTATGATGAATGGGAGTGAAAACGACGGTGTTCTTTCATCCGAAGAGATTTTCCTAAAGTGCTTTCTCCTATTCAATTTTTTAAATAAGTTCAACTCTACACTTGACCATTATTCGATTCTCAAAGTTTAGGAACGATTCTCTTTCTGAGGTGTTCTTTTTCATATTCACTCCTCAAAGACTCGCTCGAATAGTTTCAATAATAGATGCTAATCTCGAAAAATTCTTGCCAAAGCAGTAACTCAGCTTCACCAATAGCTTCAGAGTTTCTTATTATTGAAATGAATCTTGAAAAGCAAATCGAGTTCAAGAAAACGATCATTACTGACCTCACTTCTCAAGTCTGAATAGCAGAAATGTATGTGTTATGTCACCGAGTAAGGTATCGCTAAATTGGCGCAATAAATTAGTAGATTGTGCTATAAAATGAATATCGACCAGGTGTGCGTTGCATGATTGTCACTGATGTTGGCCGATCGTTTGTAGCACGAAATAGCGTCGACAAGTGGTGTATGAGGGAGGAGTGATGGCTGTTCAACCCTCGTCGATTTTCCTTGTGCGCTGACCTCCCTACCACCTGCTGCTGCACACTATGGCTCCCATCATCATCGCTTCATGACCAACGCACTGTCGCTAAGCGTGCCAGCCACGCAAATTAAACCGATAAACCATGTGTACCGATTTTTACGTTAATTTTTGGCATTTGGGATTTTCTTCTTTTTTCATGCCCTTTGGTGACCTTTGTGATAGGCCTTACAATTCATGAAAGTGATGAAGTTTGGAAATATTTTGGACTGCTCGAATCTAACGGATTAGACGTTATCGTGGCGAATGCCGGCGGATTACTGAGCTGATTGGAGAAGTCACCTGATGTTTCTAATTGAAGCCTGGAAGTTACATTAAAATCTTTGAGTAAAAAATTGAAACCGTATTGCTTACATTGCACGTTCCATGCCTGGGCGATTTTCAGTTGTTGTCTCGTCCTTAGCAACACTCATATATGGACTGTGATATCAGCCCTCATGCTATCACAAGCCTCATTGCACGGAAACACGTCAACAGCATAAACTAAACAAAAAGTAATTCTCAAATTCTAGACTATCTTATATGCCATATTGGGTCATTTATATCAAATTTTCGTTTCCGATCTTCACTCACCACAGATCGCCTTCACAACATTATGTATCGCACACCACAGATCACCTTCACAACATTCACTATATATAGTGTTGTGAATACATTATATATATGTACATGCATTATATATATATATATATGTATATATATATATAATGCTGTGAATACATATTTATATATACGCATATACATATACAACACATATAATGTGAAAATAAGTAAATATAGATAACGCATACACAGAGGATACATTCGATTTGACTGCTTACGCATATGACTGCTTGCCCACGGGGCTGCGTCATCAACCGACAACAATCAAAATCGTTGAGGTCTGCGCAGTATGTATGCGCTTGCACTCTTCAATCTTTTCGCTGTTAATTAATTCCATGCTAAACGTTTCAGTTTTCATGGAGATTATAAGGAAGTGGGGGGCAGTAAGGGGAGCGGAAAGAGTGGGAGTAACCAAGCTGACTCACACCCTTCGACGTACAAATGAACTTTTCGATAGATGACCCAATTGTGCTATTCGCTATACAGGTCGTACTCTAAAAATTCGGTCATTTTATCTATCGCTTCTTTCTGTTTTTCTCATTTCACTGTTCATTGAGCCATACTCAAAGCCAGTACAAGTTTGAATTTCATGAAACGTATGGCGAATGTTCACAACCTTCAACGACTATCGCTCGATAGTTACTGTTACCGATCGAGATAAAAACTAGAAACTGGAGTCATGGACTACGAAAAGCATTTTCGATAGTTCCAAGTTCCAGTTCATCCCGATTTCATCAGCACTTTCGAATGATGAAAACCTTTGTGCTAAATCACGATAACCTTGAGGTTTTTTTTTGCATCTGCAGAACAACTTTTTTACTTCTTCATCTTTTCAATGGATTATAGAAACTCATTGGCACATGCGCGAATAAATATGCCCTGCCAATAAGAAATCTTTCTACTCTCTATTTTGTTTTTTTTTCAAAGTTTCGGGAATTGCAATTGTACAATATAATTTTCACCGATCGTTTCCATTAGATTATCAGTAGTAAGATTCGCCTTCGAATGTTATTATTATTCGAATTATTATTTGTAATATGTTGTCGAGGAATTTGTCCAACAATTTTTAGTTGCAAAAATTTAAGCTGAATTTTTAAACCTTTTTGAAGTTCTCACCCCTAACGTTTTCCTATATATATAGATATATATATATATGTATTTTTTTTGAAACTTACGTTATTCTTCTTGAATCGTCGAATAGAGCGCTCGTTTGTTCATTTAGCATTATTCGCTGCAACTTATGCTCATTGTTTTAATTTAAATTTTTTTTTTTATTTTTTCGCCCCAAACAATATATATCAACGGATTTGGCCGCTGATATATATTGTTTGCAGAACTTAATTGACGGAGATTATAAGGAAGTGGGGGGCAGTAAGGGGAGCGGAAAGAGTGGGAGTAACCAAGCTGACTCACACCCTTCGACGTACAAATGAACTTTTCGATAGATGACCCAATTGTGCTATTCGCTATACAGGTCGTACTCTAAAAATTCGGTCATTTTATCTATCGCTTCTTTCTGTTTTTCTCATTTCACTGTTCATTGAGCCATACTCAAAGCCAGTACAAGTTTGAATTTCATGAAACGTATGGCGAATGTTCACAACCTTCAACGACTATCGCTCGATAGTTACTGTTACCGATCGAGATAAAAACTAGAAACTGGAGTCATGGACTACGAAAAGCATTTTCGATAGTTCCAAGTTCCAGTTCATCCCGATTTCATCAGCACTTTCGAATGATGAAAACCTTTGTGCTAAATCACGATAACCTTGAGGTTTTTTTTTGCATCTGCAGAACAACTTTTTTACTTCTTCATCTTTTCAATGGATTATAGAAACTCATTGGCACATGCGCGAATAAATATGCCCTGCCAATAAGAAATCTTTCTACTCTCTATTTTGTTTTTTTTTCAAAGTTTCGGGAATTGCAATTGTACAATATAATTTTCACCGATCGTTTCCATTAGATTATCAGTAGTAAGATTCGCCTTCGAATGTTATTATTATTCGAATTATTATTTGTAATATGTTGTCGAGGAATTTGTCCAACAATTTTTAGTTGCAAAAATTTAAGCTGAATTTTTAAACCTTTTTGAAGTTCTCACCCCTAACGTTTTCCTATATATATAGATATATATATATATGTATTTTTTTTGAAACTTACGTTATTCTTCTTGAATCGTCGAATAGAGCGCTCGTTTGTTCATTTAGCATTATTCGCTGCAACTTATGCTCATTGTTTTCATTTAAATTTTTTTTTTTATTTTTTCGCCCCAAACAATATATATCAACGGATTTGGCCGCTGATATATATTGTTTGCAGAAAAATTCTTAATTGACGTCACGTGAATCATAGCAAAAATTTGTAGTATCTACATCAGCAAATGGTTTTGTATTTCTTGTTGAACGCGAATGTTGCGTTTTGATTGAAAATGCATCACCTTTACTTTTCAACAAGTTACCTTGTCTTTATCATAACAACATTTATCAAAATGATAAATTTTATGACTCAAGTTGTTATAACACGTTTACTAACTTACACGTTTTTGTTTACAAATGTTCGCTACGAGTTCTAAACCCTTTTTTTCGTCATCATTTCACGATATAACTCATTGAAGTTAACGACAACTTTATGTGATCGCAATTGGAAGCATTGACCGCAATAGCAAGCTCTAAAACGTTTTAGCTTCCATCTTGACTTGAATCTTATTATCGACTAGATGAATCAGCGTATTTCACGTTTGCTTGAATCCTACGAATTTCGCATACCGATGGACATCGCTGGTCAATGTGCAAACCATAGATGATTTGCTTGTTCACAATTGCATATTGCAACTGTAATATGCGGTGTTTTGATAATTTAGAGCGCTCTTATTTTAGCTGAAAGAGTAAAACGCGAGTGTGCAGTGTTGTTATATTACTGGTTAGTTATGAACGTTATGAAACTGTAACTACAGCAGAGAATTTCTTCAAAAGGTTATTCTCCGAACTACGCATTGTTTGCAATTGTGCTATTATATTTTCGAAGAGGAAGCTATAATCAACAACAAACAAATCCTGTTTTGTTTACTTTCTCATTTTTTGTCAACATTTGAACGACCATATTGAAATCGGACGGAGAGAGTGCGCACTAAGCATCCCTCATAATTCAACGTATGTATAGACCATAAAGCGCAGCAAAAAAACGTCTCGTATTGTAATGTTTGCACGATGTATTCATTTGTTGACCTCTGTCCCTAACCGAGCTACGAGCACTCGACCAGGCATGCAACCAGGCGTTCTCTATCGGCTGGTTGTTTGACTCAGTTGAATCGCATTTAGCTGACCTCATTTGATCACACTTTGCTCTCTCCCATACACATACTTTATAATACATGCTCATCTCACCTCCTCGTGCTCACCTCACCTCATCTCCTCATCATGCATTACTTCCGAAATGCTCGCAAGTATTTTACACATTTTTGCATTAATAATGGTCGTTGTGCGTTGTAACGCAGTAAGAGAATGTAAAAATTTATTTGAAAATGTGCATTTTCACCCAGTTGCATTTTCTTCATCGCCGCTAACCATTTAAAAACTCTTTATAAAACAGCCTATTAGCCTAAAGTACTTTATCGAATGCACCTTCTTTCTACAGTATTTTATAATTTTCGCCTTCGATGTGTCCATTTACTTGTGTTTCGAAGAGTAGAAATGTTTTTGCTCTCTGAGAGCCATAAATGATCCGAAAAATTAAGGCGCAAACAGTATGTATAGATCACTGAAACGCAATCGAAACATTTGCGCATTTTTTACCTACATGCTTGTGTCTTAAGCTTCTTGTTTTGCCACGGAGGGAATTTTTTTTCAGATTTACTTATGCATTCGTTGCGATCATTTCATGATACCATTTATGGTTTCCACAGATTGAGTACATCGATGCACGATCGTTTCGTTTCAATTTTTTATAATTTTCTACGCTTGTAGCGAATTATGAATAAAGTGATTTCAGCGCGCAATGCGGCTTATCCTCTTCGCGCTTCTGTGTTTCGTTCCAGCAGTATTCGGTTAGTTGCAGTACTCCGAAAGTAATTAAAATACGTTTGCGACTTTTTTTCAATAATGAATTTTTTTCAACACTGTCAATATCCGATCACAAATCTATTCTATAAAATTAACATCTGCTTTTGTTATAGAAATATGTTTTGTACGCTTTGGTGATGGAAATTTTTAAGCAACATTTTCATTTTTGCATACTGAAGTCGACTCGAATTCGGTGGACACTCTGACAACATTCGAGTAATTAGCTGAAAATTTATATTTCGTCGGTTCCTAGATGACCAGCAGTCGTCTTCTAAATGCTCACTGTCCCTCGAATTGAACATGCATTTTAAACATATATAGGTCTGAATATTGCCGACAAAGTTCATGTTGTGTATCATACGTTCTGTCGTCGTCTCGATCCAGGATTTGGCCCCATTCAAATCTGAAACGGCATTTTCCTTATCAGTGTTATCACCGTGGGAATTTCTGGAATTGTAAGTTCATAACCTCAGAGTACGAAAATTAGATCCCGCTCTTTTTTCTCGACCATGAATTGTGATCAACAAAGGCATCCCCCAAATTTTAAAATTTTTTCAAGCCATCGTAATTTTACGCCTACTGCAGATCAGTTTTTACAGGTCTCCATTTTCGGGCAAAAAAATGAAACTATTCTGCGAAAAGAATCCCCTTAGTGACCCACAAATAATAAAGGCGCTATAGACGCAAACCATTCATTTCTTGCACGAGTTATCTTAGAAATTTTTCGATTCATTATTATGCTTGTTTACCCTCTGGCTGCATTTCGTTCTTCATATATTCTGAAGTCCTGAAATTTGCATGTGATCACTCCTTATCCCCATTTTAAGCGGAAAGGGGAGGGGGGAAGGAGAGCACACCAAGGATGGTGATGTGATTGGCCGTGCATGATTGCAGTTATGAGTGAAATTTTGCAGCACGTAAGTGCAATTCGATCTACGTCCGATGGCCCCGAGTTAAAGTCGTATTTGGTGCAAGGGTGGAGGGACCATATTCGTTGACAGCATGTCGAAGTGCATGCACAACTGAAGAAGACCCATTGAGAAGCGGCAGTGAAATGCAATGCTCCGGGTATATCTTCTTTGGCTTGTGAAGAACCGAAGAAAAATGCGTTTTTAGAAAACTTCTTATCCATGCAGTTTGCTTAAACTAGAAGATAGCTAGAGGTGCTGTTATAATTCGCCTGCATGCTTGCTAAAAGTAACGTTGTGCTTCAAGGAAATATAAGAGAAACAGTGAAGGATGATTTAGTCTATGTTATGTTAAATAGAATAAGATAGTTGATAATATGAGGGAGATTAAAGAAATCACTGGTCACTCGCTTAGATCCCATCAAATTGGAGATTTGGCTAGGAACTCTGATGTGCTGTCAATATTTTTTTTACTTCATGAAATGATTTTTTTTAAAACAGTTTAGAGGTTCTCAAGCATTATTTGTTTAAAGTGTCTCATGTCTTGTCTCGCTTGCATGAACAGTTGCGTTTTTAAAACGCCGTTGTCGTTTGAACCGTTTAAATAACACTGACTAAATCACATATGAATCCGACCATAAAAGCCTCTACAAACATAAAAAGTTAAAGCAATGCCTTGGTATACCAAGGGACGAATGAGATGGAGGCTTTACTGAATTGTTAATGCTGATTTCAATATTGCTATTGCTGCGAAATTAGAGTCCTTCCTTATAGGTTTAATCAACGACAAGGACCGAACGATTACACGCACCACTGTCAACTCTATCAGGCTGATCAACTTCAACACGTTGATGGTTTTGTCGAAGCCGATGACCGCTATTCATTCTACTGGAAATATTGCGTTCATTGTAAGTTACTCAGTTTTTCTTCCAACTTTTCGTTGTCGCCATCGTTCGATCAGTTTTTAAGGCATTTGCTTTAATAAATGATAGCAGTTAGGTTGTCCTTTGAAAATTCCCTGATAAAAATCCAAATTCGCGGTCATCCACACGGCACATCAAGCCAACGGAAGCCATTTCAAGTTTTTTCGAGAATTTCAGCGGGCGAAAGTAAAGAAACTTCGGCAGGAACGAAGTTAAAGTTACCTCTCTCTTTAATCCTCCAGAAAACGCGGCATGGAGTACCAGAAGAGCGATCGTAGTAGCGATGACTATGATGAAATGTTGGATTCCATCAGGGCAAAGTTTCTAAAACTTTTGTCACTGCAGACGTTATCGGACTTGTTTATTTGCGGGGTAGTGGTCAAGAAGTGTTTATACTTTTTGTAGAACGCTATACAACGATGCAGCACAATATTCATGCCACCGCGGAAATTCAGAAATATTGCAAAGCATTTCTATAATTTTTCAGAAAATGCATGCTTCAGTAATCATACAAATGAAATTGGTGTTTCTAAGATTTCAACTTGCAGTCGTTAGTGCACTCAAAATATTATGCGTTCCGTCCTAGTCGTGATTTTTGATCTCGTCAGCTCGAAACGAGCAAACCCAGAAAATGACTCTTTATCAAATGTTAGTCGATTTCATTTAGAGGGGAGGGGTGGGGGGGATATGGTAACCCATTTCAGAACGTTTTAGGAGGCATGGATAACTGGCAGACAATTCGCTTGAATAATAATTGCGAGATGGAAATTTTTGGGGGATGGGTGTGCGAGACATTCATCACCTTTCATTAAAATGGCTATATCTTTGTTAAAGCGAAAAAAAAAAGATGAAACGCCGTTGTTCTAAACATTTTTTTTCAGCTCAAAAGACGTGCTCAGGAGACTATGCGTTTACTTTCTTTTCGGATCGCTATATGGACACACGTGAGATTGCACGTATTGACTATACGAGTTCTTTGGAGGATTGTTTAAGTGCGTGTTTGGATGAGAGTAATTTTGCTTGTCGAAGTGTATCGTTCAATAGAACGGATGGTGGATGCCATTTGTCACAGCAAAATCAGCTGAGCAGGCCAGCTCTCCTACGTATGAACAATAATCCAAACTTCCGAATCGACTATTACGAAAACAACTGCTTCAACAGTAAGACACATCTTTCTGTCGTATTTGACTGCTATTGAAATTCATTTGAGTGTAGCTTCATGTGACTGCTTTAAAAAAAATGATGGAAAAATGATCAATTTTTCGATTTCGGCCGAATTTTATTTCCGACGCTGTTACGCTTTGTAATACGCCCATCTGTTGCTGACAACAGGTCGCTCTCATTTCCTTTTTGACTTCAGTTAGCCATATGGCATGTAATCGAACTGCTTTCAAAGCTCCAAATGTTTCGAACCCTTTTTTTGATGTCTATGCTGCTTCAATTCAAAAATCGGGTGGAGACAACATTTTAATGGTTCTTTTGCTCAGGTGACCCTCAACTTCCCCTTCTCGCCCAACTCATCTACGATGCTCCCTGATCGGAATCTCGTTCTTAATAGCAAAATAAATGAGAGAACAAATGGCGCTACAAGAACGTTGCTTCTATTACTGTTTTCATTTAGTTTAAACACTTACTTGCCATCTGATCAATCGTTGCTCACAGGATTTAAAAAAAAAACGACAATTTGATGAGATCCAAATTGATAAATCTTAGTAAATTTTAAAGGCAAACAGGCAATGATGAGTTAGCACTAATTTGTGTCCTTTATGAAAAGAATTTCTGACCGATTTGTAGATTCGCTGATCTCGATTGTGATTCTATGACAACTGGTCTATTTAACCAACGTTTACACATGTTAGTGATACTGTTACTTAAAAACTTAAAATTCGAATCGACTTAATTATCGAGTCATTTTAGTTACAGATTCATTTACGTTCGATTACGAATGCAAAGATGATGGCATTGTTGTGAAGGTCGATTCGAGATATCCATACACGGGTGCACTCTATGGTCTCTACGACTTTTTTACTTGCCGCATAGAACCAAAAGATGCGAAAAAGATAGAATATTTTTTCCCTTCACCGACCGTATCCAAAAATTGTAGCGACAGTATACGCTATAAGGTTCGTGTTTCTATTTTAATAATTTGAAGTCATGATGTTTTCTATATTCGTAACAGCAAAAGCAATTAACAACATGATCATGAAAATCGGTATTTTATTTTAGGCACTCATAGAAATTATAAAGAAAATAGGTTAAAACAAGCTCGAAGACGATGGTACATAGAATAACTGACTGTTTTTTTCCACTTCTTATCCCTTTTCGTACTGCTGAGCGAATGATGCCGTAAATTAGAGCGCAGTATCATAGCAACATACGATTTTTAGCAACTAGCAACCACAAACATTCAAACATTGCGCGTAAAATGTTTGTCGAAAATAGTTCTTTTTCGACTCAGTTTTTGGATATAGAAG
>JPKZ01002689.1:0-19753 GCA_000803305.1 Toxocara canis | reverse complement strand
AAAACACCCCCCCCCCCCCCCCCCCCCCCCCCCCCCCAGTTTAGTTACTCCTCTCATCCCTCAAATATGATGCTTCACATATCTCAGTTTAGAAATCTTCCTGAACTCGATCGTCTTTCCTATTCAGTTTGTCATGTATCTTTGGAGTCACCATTTCGCAATAGCTTTATCTTTCCAACGGATTCATTCTCTCGTTTATACTGAATCGTTTTGGCAAGATGGAACGTTAGAGTTCTCGATTTTTTGTTTCAGAAATTACGATATCTATGACGTCACCACAAAAAAAGATAAACATTTCAAAATTAACATCAAGTCTTCAACATCGGCTGTGAGAATATGAATTTAAGTCAGTGAGACAGCAATAAGATGAAAAAAGAAAGTCAGTGGTCACTATTTCGCGGGCATACTCTCTTTCATTTATTGTTTTTTTTTTGCTTCTTTGGAGTAAACTAATCACACCATTGAATCGATAAGTAACATCGATCTTGTTTTAAGCTTAATTTCTTCGTTGCTCGTTATGTTGCATAGCTGTACGCTTTGCAAAAATTCATTTGAACGTCCTGTTTGCATGTTTTTATTTCTTGTCGAACACTAAACGCCAACACAGCAAAGCATGAAGCTTGTTGTCGAAATCCAGCAAATCTCTATACTTTACTTTTGCGCTTCGGCAACCTCCTACAGACATGAACAGTACAACAGTACCGCTAAGAAGAAAAGCGCATAGTTATGCGAACAGAAGAACTCGGAGCTGCTGTTTTCCGTACCATCACTGTTAACCAATAGGCTACCGCCCACGTTCTGCATTTTAGTGCTTGCAGTTCATCTCGACAGTTTAGGTAGCGAGCATGATTTCGCATGTGCATGTGCACTTTCCGTTTTTTTTTTTCAGCAAAACCGCTGATATTTCTAAATTCACGGCATCAGCACGAGCGCTCTTTTCGGTACTTTCCAACTCGACTTCGCTCGATCACAAGGTTTACTCCACTGCCGTAAAGTTCAACGATGCACAGAAGTCCTCGGAATTCGAAGGGACCAACAATCTAATAGATGTTTCACCGACACATAAGGAATCCAAAGCAACTACTAAGGATACCTTCTTATTGCCTTTTAATCCATCAACAGTAACAAAATCTACAAGTATACCGTCGATGCAAACAACTGTACCACCACCAGCGTTGCAGTCAACAACTGCTGAGCCCATATCACAGTCAACAATATCTGAATCCTCGACGAAACATACGATTCTTGAATTCGGGGCATCTACAGGTAGTAATACATCTTTGCAAACAGAGGAGATCACAGTAGCAAGTAAAACTTCCTCGCCAAAATTCGAGCATGCAGGTATTCGCTCATCAACCTCGCTTTCTTTGACTTCCGAGGGGAATCCTGAAGAACCTGAAACATCAACAGCGACAAGCACATCCACCGAGAGTTCATCCTCTGCCTCGATAACATCCGCAACGTTGTTAAGCGGGTGGCATGAAAGTGATTCGAAGGAGGATGTGTTGTCCTCTAGTGCCTCTATTGATGCACATAGCAGTTTTCTTCGTGAAGAGGTTTCTGGAAAGAAATCTGCAATAAACGAAATTGAATCAAATAGCATCAACGATATTTCGTCGTCTATAAACGATTCAAATGAAAAAGATGCAATTCATGAAGGATTGTTCACGGTATCTGTTGCATCGTCCAGTGTAACCTCAACACAGCTGACGTCGAATGTTACATATTCTTTACAAAGCAATGCTTCATCACCTTCTTCTATGCTAACTGCCACCGAAGTGAATGAGTAAGTAATATTATCGCTTAATGTTGGACTCGAAAAGACTCGAGTTTAGAGACAGTAGAGGAGATCTAAGGAAAACCATATAATCATTTGCTTGGGAAACGTGACGTTTCTTTGGTTGGCACAAATGCATGAAAATACAAGCGCTTCACATTTTCTATTTGGCCAATTCAATTTGTCGTTTATTTTATAATAAACAACACTAAGTAATATAACGGAGTAGTTGAGGTCGAGTACGTTGATTTATGCCATGAACGACAACAAATTATATTTGAGACGTTCGGCAATCTGCTGTTCGGTTGTCGTCGACAACTGCTTGCCGTTGCCGAACAAAAGAGTTAGTCACTGCGAGTGGCCTGTAAACTATGTTCTCATGCATGGGATTAGATCATGGAAAAATCGTTAACGTTAAGGGAATTTAAAAATTAGAATGAACAATTACTGCACCAGATGATTCGACCAAAATCTAGTGAGGATGACTGGACATGCGGATTTCACTGAAAACGAATCATTCTGCTGATGAAAAATTGGTCAGTGTCGAGAGTATGGCTAGTTTTCGTTAAGAAAACAATAGCATTTTTGGAAAATCGACAAATTCGTTCGCTTTTAGTTGTTTTGTTGACAAATTGTTGACAAATTTGTTGACAACAAACTTTTAGTTGACAAATTCGTTTAGTTTGACCAATTTTCATTGATGTTTTGTAAGATTTCCATAAATTTGGCAATATATTTCATAAGCGAATTTCATATTTTATGATGCAATTTCCATTTTAGCAACTCCCATCAATGGGCTCCATCTGTTGAGCATTTTCTGATGACAAGATTCGAAACTGCACATTTGCTATGGCCATATATAAGAAATTTAGGACTGGGAGCCAAGGATGACTTGCTTAGTCAAATGAGTGCTTAGTTGCCTCAAATAAAGGACTAGTTCAGTATCATTAACCGCTTAAATGCTTTACATAAAGATTTCTTAACAAATAAAATCGTTAAACTTGACACAAACGAACATATAGTAAGCCACAAAGTAGCAAATAAAAAAATCTCATGAGAACAATTCATGAGCGTGGTTTTCAATTGTTTTTCAGTTTGATAATTTTAAAATTGAGCATTTTTTAGGTTCACGACACATATTTCTTTCCCGGGCATCTTCTCGTCACGATATGAACCAAGTGTTGTAGCCCCTTCACCATCATCGACAACTAAAGATACATTCACTTTGCCATTTGTGCCCACAACACAAACCAACACCGAGGCTTCTTCGAGCACTGATTCTTCAGTTGAACAAGCCAGCAGCAGCATCAGATCGGAGGAAACAACTTCAACACTTACGTCGATATCGACCACGGTAGCAGACACTTCAGCAACAGTGATTTCTAGTACCATAAGTAGTACTACCACTACTGACACATATACTACTACTCCCACTACTACGACTACAACTACGACAACGACCACAACACCAATAACAACAACAACCACTACTGCAAAGCCGACAACTACTACTACGACAAGTACGACTACTACAACAACGACAACAACAACACCACAAACCACATCGACATCACTATCTACGAATGAGACGTCTGCTTCCAGCACTGTCAACAGTACTAAGGAACTGCGGACCACGTAAGTAAAGTGATTTTTGTAAAAGTTGTTCCGCTGTCGTTTTCATTGGCACATGTCAATATCATGCATGGGATTAGATCATGGAAAAATCGTTAACGTTAAGGGAATTTAAAAATTAGAATGAACAATTACTGCACCAGATGATTCGACCAAAATCTAGTGAGGATGACTGGACATGCGGATTTCACTGAAAACGAATCATTCTGCTGATGAAAAATTGGTCAGTGTCGAGAGTATGGCTAGTTTTCGTTAAGAAAACAATAGCATTTTTGGAAAATCGACAAATTCGTTCGCTTTTAGTTGTTTTGTTGACAAATTGTTGACAAATTTGTTGACAACAAACTTTTAGTTGACAAATTCGTTTAGTTTGACCAATTTTCATTGATGTTTTGTAAGATTTCCATAAATTTGGCAATATATTTCATAAGCGAATTTCATATTTTATGATGCAATTTCCATTTTAGCAACTCCCATCAATGGGCTCCATCTGTTGAGCATTTTCTGATGACAAGATTCGAAACTGCACATTTGCTATGGCCATATATAAGAAATTTAGGACTGGGAGCCAAGGATGACTTGCTTAGTCAAATGAGTGCTTAGTTGCCTCAAATAAAGGACTAGTTCAGTATCATTAACCGCTTAAATGCTTTACATAAAGATTTCTTAACAAATAAAATCGTTAAACTTGACACAAACGAACATATAGTAAGCCACAAAGTAGCAAATAAAAAAATCTCATGAGAACAATTCATGAGCGTGGTTTTCAATTGTTTTTCAGTTTGATAATTTTAAAATTGAGCATTTTTTAGGTTCACGACACATATTTCTTTCCCGGGCATCTTCTCGTCACGATATGAACCAAGTGTTGTAGCCCCTTCACCATCATCGACAACTAAAGATACATTCACTTTGCCATTTGTGCCCACAACACAAACCAACACCGAGGCTTCTTCGAGCACTGATTCTTCAGTTGAACAAGCCAGCAGCAGCATCAGATCGGAGGAAACAACTTCAACACTTACGTCGATATCGACCACGGTAGCAGACACTTCAGCAACAGTGATTTCTAGTACCATAAGTAGTACTACCACTACTGACACATATACTACTACTCCCACTACTACGACTACAACTACGACAACGACCACAACACCAACAACAACAACAACCACTACTGCAAAGCCGACAACTACTACTACGACAAGTACGACTACTACAACAACGACAACAACAACACCACAAACCACATCGACATCACTATCTACGAATGAGACGTCTGCTTCCAGCACTGTCAACAGTACTAAGGAACTGCGGACCACGTAAGTAAAGTAATTTTTGTAAAAGTTGTTCCGCTGTCGTTTTCATTGGCACATGTCAATAGCAGCAGCTCAACTAAACGTTTCTTAGCTGTCTTAGTCGACAAACAAAAATTTGAACTAGCCGATTATAGCAGACACTGCAATGTTTCCGAGACCGCAACAAAAACGAACAATCAAAAATTCTCGAGATATCAGTCAATAGTTTTAATGTTGGCTAATTTTATAGCGCTCTTTGGAAGTGACATGAAACATTACGGAAAATTTGTTCAGAATGACGAGGGAAGCGATAGTCGCTTTCCTCGTCATTCTTGCCCATTAGCCTACCACATTTGCCTCAGCGCACTTGCAATGGTCCGCTTAATTCTGTCCTGTATATGCTGCCCCTTCATTGTTGATTAATTTGATCACTGCTATCACTATATGATCTGTGAGGATGTACTTATAATGACGTGGGAATGTTACTGTAATTATATTTAGCGAAGGAGCACCAATGGCAGAGGTACGACCGAAGACGCCCAAGGAGGCAGTTATGTTTGACATCTTCCACAACGGACAACCTGTTGAAGCTGTTGTTGTGGGCAGCCGAATAACTCTCAGCTTCACACCCTTCTACGCAATACCACGTAAACTGATTTGATCATTGAAGTACGAGAAGTTGGTAGCTTTTAGAGAGTTATTATGGGGATAGTTTGATCAGATGAACTACCAGTTAAGTTGTGATTTTTTAAAAAAAATCGCAGTATCTGTGTGATGGAGAATTTAAAGTTGTATTCGCTTCAGAAGTCGAAGCAAACAATTCCGAGCGATGGCCGTTTGCAATACACTCTATTAGCGCAAATAAAGTACATTCTCCTTTAGAATGCTAAGAAAGCTCCAGATATCTTATTCGAGGTAATATGGTAGCTTATAGTTGATAAATTACGAACCTATTTTGGTGTAAAGACAAATATATTGATAACAGCTAAATTATGCAAATTTAGCTTGGGTATCACATTAAGAGCATCAAAATATATAAGCGTTAAGTTTCTGAATGGAAAAGCAAAGTTGTGAATACTCGATAAAGCATATACAACAATTAATAGAGATTCAAACAGAACTGACGGTTGAGGGGTTATCTTAAAGGGATTTGAGTCCTACGAAGAAAATTATAGCACTTTTTTAGCCAACTATATGAGCATCTCTGGATGTCAAGTAGAGCCGATCGGTTCTCTCTACGAATGGGAACGTGAACCGCTAGCAATCATCAAGGATGGTTGTCAAGCAGATCATGTAGGTTTGGTGTGCCCTCCACAGAGGACCGACTATGGTATCAGGGTGACCGTCGAATCGTTTCGTTATCAAACAACCGCCCAAGTGCAATACACTTGTCTTGTCCGCATATGCCCATTTGCGCCGTGCCCTGCGGTACGTAACTGTGCACCGTTCTCCTGTTATTTTGTTTAATCTGCTTGTGCTCAATCCTCAATTCGGAATGACCACTACAAATGAAGCGAGACCAATATTGCAGTTGGGGAGGGAGGGGGAGGAGGGAGAGGGAGGGGTGGAGAAGGAAAGCAAACAGTTTAGGGATAAAATGTTTCGTATCAAAAACGAAAGAGCGTAAACAAGAAATTTTTTTTTCTTTGAAGCGCTGTCGCCATGATGCTGATTAGATAAAATGTCTCATTACTGGTTAAACAATAGCAATGTTCAGTTTTCCGACGCTAAAAAATGCACACTTTGAACATATAAGGATGACCGAAAATCACTATGACGGATTAAACGTTCAGTATTTCAGGTGACATGTCCAGGGGTTGAAGGGTGCTCGACGAACGATCTCCTGTCAAGGACGTTCGGATTTCGCGCTAAACGACATTTGACTATCGAGGAGATTCGTGCGGCGTTGGCCGCCAATCCCGATCTGCAACGACAAATAAGGCTTACCAACCATCTAGGCACTTCTGGACGCTCTAACGCAGGTAATCTCATAAGATAACATCTTTTAGGCGAATCATCTGTGGTAACCAATAAGTGCAAAAGCTTTCGGAAACATTCGTTCACCAATTAGAACAAACATTTTGCAAACAAAAGAACACAACAAAATGCAACCTCTCTATGTGATCCATGGATGGGACTGTGAGTCAAACATAGCCCACTTATTTCACATTCTTAACCCAACAATCTACACGTAGTCCCTTACAATTTCTATAAAATGTATCTTGTCGCCGCCTCAAAATGATTCTTGCCACTTCGAGTTGGCTTTCAAATGAAACCAATATGTCCGTTTATTCGAAGCATTGTAGAAACGCAACAACAACTGATAGCGCTTGGTGGTGACCACATCGTTAAGAAGCGACTCGTCGTCGTAAATTCAGAAGATCAACTACGGTACTACGTACGGACCGGCGATGTGCCAGATGGCAGATAAAAAATATTCGCAAAGTGCATCAAGTGCCCAATTTCCGTATTTCTGAAGTTTATAATGCCAATATCCTCAAAATCGTTGCATAGTCAGATATGTGATGCAAAGCTTTTTCAGTCCTCCCATTTGCAAAAAATCGATACCCTCTAGGTGACATTCATTGCCTCCGCCCAATGTTTTCAACATCAACACTACGTAAAAACTTACTTCTCCCATCGTACGTTGAATGACTATAAGATAGTAGGGCCACAGTGGACATCCATGACTTGTGAATGTAGTTCCCGTTTTACCCTCTTCTTCATCTTTCTCGAAAGTTTGTTGAGGGAACTTCCGCATCAAGCCAACATGAAATACAACAATTAAACCCTATTGCCACTACTGCCAACAAATAGAACCTCTTCCTAGTTAATTAACAAACCTTCGCTCTCCCTCCATTCGTTCTCATCCCCTCTGCCGTCTCATTTGTAGCGTTTCTGCAATCCGGATCGGATGGTAACCTTAAAACAAAAATTCCACATCTGATAATCATGTACATATTGTATTATTTGGAGTGTTGCAACCGGCACAAGCATTCTCCTTGCTCCATATTGCCAATGCAGAATTTACTGATAAAAGTAGACGATTTTCGTATCGAACAACCTTCGCAACGATATCATTCTACTGTCGGTAAGGAAAACCTGTTGCATCGCTCTAATTTGTTGTGATACGTGTCACTGAAACAGCATTAAACTGATTTGTTTTCTTTATTAATTAATATGCAAACCAAAGCACAACATAATAATAAAATTAAACAAACAACGCACACAAAGTGCACAACATCGGGACTTCAACTGCAAAAGATGAACACTGACACCTCATGGATGCATCTAAAACGCGCCTCAACCGCAATACGCATCGCCATCAATCATCAGACGAAACAACGTAGCAGTAAGACCTTATAAAGAAGAGGCTCACCTTCCAAATATAAGTCAACCGTCAACCGCCTCACACTTCTTCAAACCCAACTTCTCTACCACCTAGTCAATCGCACGAAAACCTTTGCATGAAAGTTGCGGGCAATTCGAAATTAAAACACTCTCCGAACAACTCCCAGAGAAGTTAAACGCTGAAAAAAACTTTTAGAGTCTTTAACTCTAAACTCTCTCTCGGCTGCTCAACCCCTATCGATTCCCACTGAGATAAAAATAGCCTTTCCAAAAATCAACAATTCACAGCTATGCCCTTGCTCAATATTTTTTGCACTAAAATATTATTCCCTCCCTTAGACACACAGTCACAAATTTCAACACTACAGTAGCAAAAGAGTGAAAGAGGCGCACTAATATACATAACATAAAACAATGAATGCCACCAGATCTTATTTCTTCTTCGAATCTGCAGATGGTGCGTCGTAATCGACATTCTTTCTAAGAATTACCAAACCCTCCATATACGGCGTCAACGAAATATCTGCAATTATTTACCACGGGTTCATTCATGCAACACTGATGGTGTTGTCCGCAGTAATTTTCATCAAAACGGACGCAGAAGTTGATTTTTTTAGTTCAAAAATTATTCCAAACAACAATACCAGCAAAGAAATCAACACAACAAAGAAATCAATTTGTGAAGGTCGTTCCAGCAGTTCCAGAACTACTACTCTTTTAACGTGTGTGGAACTAATTCCCGCACTAGTGCGTGAAGTCATTTAGATGCTGATCATTGTCGATATGCTGTTGACGGAAAACCAAAGAAAAAAAGGCATTTTAATGTTAGCAAAATATAAATGCTATAAAAACGCAAAAAAAAAATAAACTTACATTCATCATTGGCCAGTTCAGCACGTTCACCATATGCCAGTAGCACTGGTGTTGTGTGTGTCTGGAAACCTGTAATGGTTTTCGGTTTACCAGCTTGCGCAACCACATCGACCGCCTGTCCCACACGCACACTGACATTGACTTGCTTCAGATTTTCTGGATTGTTCTCGTCCTGTACTAGTGTGATCAGAAGACGAGGCTGCATTGCTAACACCATCGAATACAACAGGTAATGTTGTCGGTTGTTCAGTACACCTGTAAACAGTCAATTCATTTTGCAAGTTTTTCATGTGAACTTATAAGAAAAGATCATGTTGTTATCTTTACCACTGATGGTGTTGTCCGCAGTAATTTTCATCAAAACGGACGAAGAAGTTGATTTTTTTAGTTCAAAAATTATTCCAAACAACAATACCAGCAAAGAAATCAACACAACAAAGAAATCAATTTCTTCTTCATCTTTCTCGAAAGTTTGTTGAGGGAACTTCCGCATCAAGCCAACATGAAATACAACAATTAAACCCTATTGCCACTACTGCCAACAAATAGAACCTCTTCCTAGTTAATTAACAAACCTTCGCTCTCCCTCCATTCGTTCTCATCCCCTCTGCCGTCTCATTTGTAGCGTTTCTGCAATCCGGATCGGATGGTTACCTTAAAACAAAAATTCCACATCTGATAATCATGTACATATTGTATTATTTGGAGTGTTGCAACCGGTACAAGCATTCTCCTTGCTCCATATTGCCAATGCAGAATTTACTGATAAAAGTAGACGATTTTCGTATCGAACAACCTTCGCAACGATATCATTCTACTGTCGGTAAGGAAAACCTGTTGCATCGCTCTAATTTGTTGTGATACGTGTCACTGAAACAGCATTAAATTGATTTGTTTTCTTTATTAATTAATATGCAAACCAAAGCACAACATAATAATAAAATTAAACAAACAACGCACACAAAGTGCACAACATCGGGACTTCAACTGCAAAAGATGAACACTGACACCTCATGGATGCATCTAAAACGCGCCTCAACCGCAATACGCATCGCCATCAATCATCAGACGAAACAACGTAGCAGTAAGACCTTATAAAGAAGAGGCTCGCCTTCCAAATATAAGTCAACCGTCAACCGCCTCATACTTCTTCAAACCCAACCTCTCTACCACCTAGTCAATGGCACGAAAACCTTTGCATGAAAGTTGCGGGCAATTCGAAATTAAAACACTCTCCGAACAACTCCCAGAGAAGTTAAACGCTGAAAAAAACTTTTAGAGTCTTTAACTCTAAACTCTCTCTCGGCTGCTCAACCCCTATCGATTCCCACTGAGATAAAAATAGCCTTTCCAAAAATCAACAATTCACAGCTATGCCCTTGCTCAATATTTTTTGCACTAAAATATTATTCCCTCCCTTAGACACACAGTCACAAATTTCAACACTACAGTAGCAAAAGAGTGAAAGAGGCGCACTAATATACATAACATAAAACAATGAATGCCACCAGATCTTATTTCTTCTTCGAATCTGCAGATGGTGCGTCGTAATCGACATTCTTTCTAAGAATTACCAAACCCTCCATATACGGCGTCAACGAAATATCTGCAATTATTTACCACGGCTTCATTCATGCAAATGACTATAAGTAAGAATAATTCGTCTCTTGTGCACAACGTTCCACCTATCTCGGCAAGACATTTTAATCGAGAAGAACAATTCTGCCTGATCCTTTGTAAAAATTTTGTCTAGTGCGACATTTTTTTATTAGGTTTCAGCACAGATGGAAGTATATCGAAAATGGAACGGAAGCAAAGAGAGCGGAGATCCTCACAAAATATAGCTCCTAGGACATTGTGAGAAATAAGTTGTGAATACTAATTAAAGAACTCTTACCATTTCCTAAAATTCGTATGCAATGATTTAGCATAGTGAAGCAAGCTCAATCACGCACCAGGCAAATCCCCCTTCATACGATCAGACAGACGCTCGTCAAAATAGCATACGGCGAAATGAATGTCAAATGAATTTGGAAAAGTATCGGTTTACATTTCAGTCATCCTTTCAAGAAGCGGATCGGTTTATCACAATAGTGATAATTAACAAGTATTGCATCTCTAAACCCACTGGTCCGTTGAAGCTTCATAGTAAATTCGCATGTCTGTCATAGTCTCCTAAATAAACTTACATTCATCATTGGCCAGTTCAGCACGTTCACCATATGCCAGTAGCACTGGTGTTGTGTGTGTCTGGAAGCCTGTAATGGTTTTCGGTTTACCAGCTTGCGCAACCACATCGACCGCCTGTCCCACACGCACACTGACATTGACTTGCTTCAGATTTTCTGGATTGTTCTCGTCCTGTACTAGTGTGATCAGAAGACGAGGCTGCATTGCTAACACCATCGAATACAACAGGTAATGTTGTCGGTTGTTCAGTACACCTGTAAACAGTCAATTCATTTTGCAAGTTTTTCATGTGAACTTATAAGAAAAGATCATGTTGTTATCTTTACCACTGATGGTGTTGTCCGCAGTAATTTTCATCAAAACGGACGCAGAAGTTGATTTTTTTAGTTCAAAAATTATTCCAAACAACAATACCAGCAAAGAAATCAACATAACAAAGAAATCAATTTGTGAAGGTCGTTCCAGCAGTTCCAGAACTACTACTCTTTTAACGTGTGTGGAACTAATTCCCGCACTAGTGCGTGAAGTCATTTAGATGCTGATCATTGTCGATATGCTGTTGACGGAAAACCAAAGAAAAAAAGGCATTTTAATGTTAGCAAAATATAAATGCTATAAAAACGCAAAAAAAAAAAGAGATGAACAGTTAAGATTTATGACCACCGCTGCGATGAATGAATCATTTCGATTTCTAATGAATGATGTCGCAAAGATGAATAAAACGCATCTTGAAATATCCGCAGATGAATAAGTCACACACTTCCAAACAAATGCCCTATAAAATTTATCTATTTTGATACAGAATACAGACCCTGGGAACTTTGCTAAGATAAGAAACGAGGTTGCCTGCACAGATTCAGTGTGAGGCACCAGTACTACGGCGACTATCAACTAAGCCTCATAACCTCTGCTTTCTTCACGATAGTGATAAGAAGTAATGATCGCTCGCTGCTAAACTTCAAAGATAAGTAGATTGCTTGACCTTCCTCTCCAGTGCCACTCCAGTGAAGCATCACACCAAAGGTTCTTGAAGACCCAATAAAAAGCTTTACATATTTGCTCAACAATGACCTTTCCGTGCTTTGACGTTGGCAATAAAAGGCCAAGGTTTCCTGGACTTCTTCATCCAACATCACAGTCGGAGGAGAGAAGTAGGCAATATTCATAGCTACCAAGGAGTAAAAACGGCGGCGGAAATAGGGAAGTGGCCAGAAAGTCGAAAATCATGTCACTTCAGCCGCTTATCAAAAGTCTGTATTGGATAACCAGATAAGTTCATTTCGGACAACCAAAGAAGGTAATGCTGCACCCTGGATGAAATTCCAAAGAAATGGAAGGTCAACTCGATATGAAGCATGTGATGGGATTATTTAAAACATTTTAAGGGCACAGAATAGTAGGACGCAACTACGACAGAGGGAAAGACGGATGCGGCAATGGCGCAAGTGAAAAAAGGCCGAGATAAGAACTGTCAGAAAAATTCCTCTCTTCCTTCCTACCCGCTCCCCCTCTACCCATTCCCTTCCGCAACCTTATGCGTTAGAGGATTTCACTGCCCTTTCCCTACAAATTCAGCTAAAGGGAATGGCACAAAGAGAAAATGGAGGAGCTGTAATTTACCTAAGAAAATGAGCGCAATGCCCAGTGCGAGAAAACGCATGTTCGGGTCTTGCAGCTCGGTAGCACTCTTCTCCATGAGCACATGCAGCATTTCCATAGCCACGTCATGGTCTGCTGTGCCAACTAGAATGAATCCGAGTGCCAGACCCGTCAATCCTTTCACCTGAATTTGTTTACGTCTGTCTTCTGATTAAGTCAAACACACTAGAAAAATAATAAGTCGAAATTCATTGCAGTTGTTCTGCATATACAAATAAACAGCACTTAACAATGAATGCAAGCAAGAGTGAGACAACAACTACTGCTCTTTTCCATATGCAAGCGTCGGAGCGACAGGAATCATAAAGTATACATTTGACGGTTCTAGTAGAAAAAGCGTCAGAATGAGTTCAGAGGCATTAAAAAGCCAAAAGTGTCCCTAACTGCCTTTTCCAGTCTTTCCTATACCCCCCAGTCATCGCGGTCTCAAGTAAGAAAATCAGCTCCGTCATTTATCACGCATACTGGTGATGAACACCCACTCAATCGCTCATACAAACAAAGAATACACCTGCAAAGTCAAAAACGCATGCCGACACTATTTCATACAAATAAAAATGACGGTCAGGAAGCAACGAACCTCAGGAGTGGCGGATGGTTTATTATCGGTGAGCACCTTCTTCAATTCAAACACCACTCCTCCATCTTCGTTCTTTACCACCATATCACGCTTTGAATTTGCATATGCCAACCCGAGTCCAAGAATCGATCCTATACGCATAGTGGCACGATCACTATGTACGTGATCCATGAGCAAGGCGGATGCCGGATCGCATGGGTCTTGGATGCCCGAAGAGATTAAACCAATTGCTAGCAAAGTGCCCGCCTAGAAACGAGACCATGTTTCACGCATATGACCGGTTTGCAAACGGAACAAAAAAAACCATGACAAATCGCCTACGTCATAACATTTGGCTCGAAGAACAACAAATGCCGTAAGAAAAATTCGACGAATATCGATTTCACAGAAAATAAAAGCGCAACCTTCTTGCAACAGCGAGAAACATTGAGAAACGCTTACATTACAAAAAAAAAAAAAAAAAAGAGAAAGAAAAACTGAGGAAAACATGGCAATGAAAACAAAATGAAGCATATTTTCTTATTTCAGACGATTTCCAAGACTTTTCAGTAGTAAACGACTTCAGAATAAACATAACTTAACTTGTCGCTATGCAGAAAATGCAGTTAAAAATGTATGAGTTATCATACCTTAATATAGTCATCGTTAACGTATAAAAAGCGGTCGCATTGCGCAAGACCAGCATCGATATCCCAGCGCCAAACCAACCCTTGACTTGCTGCCGCAGATAGCATCCCTTAACCAACAATCTCAGATAAATTGCCCACTAGATCTATACACAGAGCTTGGACAAAGATATTCGGCTACATATAACTGCTAACACACAACTGCTCTGTCCGCCACTCCTATAAAAACCACCCGTCATGATTCTCAAATTCACGAGTGATCACATACCTCGTAAGCATGTTCTATGATTTTTTAGAAATACTTTTTACCTATGATTTATTTGAAAATACTCTTTAAACGCTTTGGTTTATTCACTTTATTTATATTTTGGCCATCAACAAGGCGGCTATTATGTCCCTGTCAACTATGCTCTATCCGATCATTACGAAGCCCGCCTTCACGACTCAACCTTGCATCTTCAACTACAGATCCTCCATCGGACACTAACTGAGGCGTTGCACAAATCCGTAACAAGGATGAACTAACCGAAATCTTTGTTCTTATAAAACCATCGATTCGCATCCTCCATTTCGTTCATCATTTTATCGACACCAAAACCACAATTTACAAAGCCATTCACGAAAGCTGCTGCCAGATTCATTCTGGCGCTATCCGGAGCTGATGCGGACGCAAACGGACCTAAAAATAAATCAATACTATATTTTAATTCGGCCGTTTACAAAAATTATAAAATTATGTTATCAGTAATCACAGATCTACGACTACGCTCCATAACTGTTAAATTTTTTTTTTGGTTTCCGTCCCGTCCGCCTATTACATATTTTTAAACCTGCGCGAGAATAAAACAGCACAAGCACAAAAAAAGATATCATACTACACTACCTATTCTGACATTTGTCTTCACACAGTTAAGCTGGCGCTCTCTAATGCTGATATAGTTCACACAATCGCATTCTGTATCTGCACATAAATCACGAAAAGAAAATATCAGTGTCAACACAAAATGATATCAACGAACGAGCACTACAATTTTTGAGGACTTCTGAGCTTTTATCGGCATATAAATCTGGAAACTTCTTGCATTATTAGTGAACATCTCCAATATTTTCAATAAATCACGTTCTCTTTAACGAACGCCCACATTTACTTCTCTTATAAACCAAATAATATTTTTCTTGCCTATAGAAGCTTTCTCAGTTTTTTTTCACTCCGTCTGTTCGTTTTAAGCAAAATCTCCCAAGAAAGACAACATAATGAACTGAAAATGAACTAACGGCTCTGTTCAAGATGACTTTTGTAGATGCCCTCGGGTGTTTTTGGCTCCATAATGTCCAGCTCCCTTGCCAAAGAATGAAAATAAGTATGCAGATTGGCATTGGAATTCAACTCTGATAGCCTGTCCGCATTCTCGACATCCGTTAACTCAAGGAATATCTGATGACGTCCAAGCAAAATTGCCATCTGCTTCTTCATTAACCTTAAACGCATATAACTCTGCTCATGCTAACTCAAATAAATGACGTGCAACAAAAGCCTAAACTCTATTCATACCAAATTTTCTCATATGGTATTTAGCCGCAGCAGTCTCTTGAGTAAGGGCCAGAGGGAAACGAAAGAAATGATGGCGGCAGTTGGCAAACGATAATTGAATTGCAAGACTCCACTTCGCGGCTGATGCACTACCCTATCGCCGCCGCTATTGCCTCCCTACTATAGGCTTGGTCGAGAATCGAAACCAAAGGCCAGGCAGTCCAGTGGAAAGTCACACGACTAACAAATCGCGTCGGATGACCAGCATATGGACGAAAACTTCTACTTGTATCCAGACGACGATGTCGTGGGCCGAATAAAGCGTTGCCAATGTAAACCATCTTTGGATTACATGTGGTCGGCATAACAGCAACTTTGTTGACCGCTATCATATGAAAGAAAAAAGAAGAAAACGCGCCTCTCACAATCATTTATTTTTGAAGTCCTCTTGTCGTTCAATACTTGAAAAATTTTTGCAATCACTGTCGATTAAATGCACAAAATTTCAAAGTCCTACCTGATGCTATATCGAATTCAATAAACAAAGACAGTAAAATGACTAATTATAGAAGAGATAAAAAATTCCAACACACATGTCTTCGGTGGAGAGGAATATCTCACGAATCATGGAAACATCGTTCAACATGACCGCACAACGTAAAGCCTCAAACTGCTTCGAAAACTTGAGATAGACATCCTTCGCTGTCTTAATGAGAATCTGATTATCAGGATCGGGTGTCAGCGGTGAGCAACTGCAATACGTACTATCAGTGTTCACATGAAAAACGAGTTACTAAACTGCCAAAGGCCGCTACAAAAATGTTCATCGCTCGAACCGTTACTCACATATACTTTATGGAAACAGCCGTTTCAGGAAACGAAGAAACATTCTGACGATTCGAATTTCTTACATTCGTTCCGAAGCTCAGTTATACGTCAAGCCCTTTCCCGACGTATCCCTCGCCTCTATTCCTCTACAGTACGCCATCGAGATGCGAAAGTGCCAACTCAATTCTCCAAAATGCTTACAGTTAACTACTACAGTTTATGTCACGTTCAATCTACAAATGACATATGTGATTTATAACAAAGTATGGCAGCAGACGATGACTAATGTTTCATTCCCTTTTTTCTCGTCTTTGCAAGCTTTTAAAACGCTTCCAGTAGCATCGAAAACCTGCATAATAAAACTGCAAAATGAATAAGAATAATACCTTAACTGGGCCATCGTCCATCTTGGCGTGTATCTCCTTCATCTTCGCGTAATGTGAACGCATAAACTTGAGAGGTTTCGGTACGGAAGTCATTGAAGTTGTTGAGGCTCGTATCAAACTGCGCAACGTTTCCAGAGATGGTTGGTACAGTGATGCGTCTGATTCCTACAGTGAACGGTTATTTGTTTTGAAAAAACAACAACAACAAAACAAAACAAAAAAGAACGCAAAAAATCGAAGACTGATCGCGGATACACTCCATACTAATGATGCGGAAGAAGCGATTTTTGGTCGACGGAGAGAATCGAAATCAGTTTCACCTAAATGTCAACGAACGTTTCTCAACTGTGCACTTCGTCGGCAAACGGATGCCCCACTCCATACTTAAAGAGAAAGGAGAAATTTCTTTTATAACAATCGTTGTGCCGTTCGCAACTGGACTGCCAGTAGGAATGCAGCTCTTGCGAGCACAGCAGTGCCTTAGTGATCGTGGCTGTATCTTTCGAGAGCAAAATCACACTATTTTCTTTAATGCAAAGGGATGCAAAGGCAGCCGTAATTTCATCGATTCCCTTATCGATGCAGCTGACAACCATGCCCACGCATGATTGTTCTGATCAGTTTCGGAACGCCTGGTGGTCAGCCTGCTGGCGATCCGTTGGGAAAGCAGCCGGGAATAAGCAAATTAAATTCTTAATCGCTAAATGTAGGTCCTTTGCTGAACATCGCAATTATTCAGCAATATCATGGCTTTCCGTGCTTTAGCGATTAGAAAAACAAGCTCTAAGCAGCACTCAGCTTCTCCCGTGCGCAAACGACGAAATATGAAGTGAATTGAAAAGGGCTTTCCTTCATAATCAATCAATCAAAGCTTTTCTTCTTAAATATTCAAAATTATTTGTCATAGAGCACCTCCACGCACTTGCTGCTATCACGTTCAATCTACAAATGACATATGTGATTTATAACAAAGTATGGCAGCAGACGATGACTAATGTTTCATTCCCTTTTTTCTCGTCTTTGCAAGCTTTTAAAACGCTTCCAGTAGCATCGAAAACCTGCATAATAAAACTGCAAAATGAATAAGAATAATACCTTAACTGGGCCATCGTCCATCTTGGCGTGTATCTCCTTCATCTTCGCGTAATGTGAACGCATAAACTTGAGAGGTTTCGGTACGGAAGTCATTGAAGTTGTTGAGGCTCGTATCAAACTGCGCAACGTTTCCAGAGATGGTTGGTACAGTGATGCGTCTGATTCCTACAGTGAACGGTTATTTGTTTTGAAAAAACAACAACAACAAAACAAAACAAAAAAGAACGCAAAAAATCGAAGACTGATCGCGGATACACTCCATACTAATGATGCGGAAGAAGCGATTTTTGGTCGACGGAGAGAATCGAAATCAGTTTCACCTAAATGTCAACGAACGTTTCTCAACTGTGCACTTCGTCGGCAAACGGATGCCCCACTCCATACTTAAAGAGAAAGGAGAAATTTCTTTTATAACAATCGTTGTGCCGTTCGCAACTGGACTGCCAGTAGGAATGCAGCTCTTGCGAGCACAGCAGTGCCTTAGTGATCGTGGCTGTATCTTTCGAGAGCAAAATCACACTATTTTCTTTAATGCAAAGGGATGCAAAGGCAGCCGTAATTTCATCGATTCCCTTATCGATGCAGCTGACAACCATGCCCACGCATGATTGTTCTGATCAGTTTCGGAACGCCTGGTGGTCAGCCTGCTGGCGATCCGTTGGGAAAGCAGTCGGGAATAAGCAAATTAGATTCTTAATCGCTAAATGTAGGCCCTTTGCTGAACATCGCAATTATTCAACAATATCATGGCTTTCCGTGCTTTAGCGATCAGAAAAACAAGCTCTAAGCAGCATTCAGCTTCTCCCGTGCGCAAACGATGAAATATGAAGTGATTTGAAAAAGGCTTTCCTTCATAATCAATCAATCAGAGCTTTTCTTTTTAAATATTCAAAATTATTTGTCATAGAGCACCTCCACGCACTTGCTGCTATTACAAAAAAAAAAGAAAACATAAGTGGGTGAGAGGTAACAAAAATAATCAATAAAAAATGAGAGTTTCCTCAGTTAATAACGGCGCCTATTTCCATTTCCCCTTCGCCCCCAATGACATAAGTGCACAACACCTTTCAGCTGAGAAAAGCAAATTTTAATAAAACGGTCTCTACCTCCTTCCAGATGACTTGAGGTTCTGACAGAGGGAACAGCCATGCAAAGTATGCCTATTCGGTTATAGAATAGCATGCTCGCTATTCAAGTTTCGCAGACGGAGCTGCATTCATATTTTACGTCTGACTTCAGCAGTGAGGAAATTTATAAGGTGTCCCATACACAGCTCCAGTGCCAGATAAAAAACTTTCTAGAAGACATCAGCAACGTTTGAAATGTGCCCGCAATAGTTCAGTCGCTACAGCGCTTACTACGGATAAGCTTTCTAACCAACTTCCACGATAATTTCAGCTGTTTAAGAAGTACACTTATACGGTGCTTTCGGATGGCAGAAAAACGAGCAAGGCAACAACTCACATCCAAGCGTTGCACAAGCATTTCGAGATCCTCTTGCAATTTGCGATCCTCTTCACTCTGAAATTCATAAATATGCTTAATTATTCAATTACGGCTGTAAGAAGAAACCCGACTTTACTCCTTTTCCATGTTTTACATTTTACACATGTAATGTCTATACAGTGAGAAAATGCAGCAAACAGTGAGTAAGCATGGTCAACGTTCCAGGACAAACAGTGCATTATAAGAGTGCAGACCCTTTCAGTGTAGACAACCTATAGCAATCTTAATTTTCATTTCTGTTTAAAAATTTTCATCAAGACGATATTTTCATTACGGGTAATGCTGCCAGCCGCAACATCACTTTACTTCCACCCTCTAATCTATCGAAGAGCTCAATCTCGATAATTTTTCCACTTGATCCTGGCTTAACTTTCAGCTTGGCTTGGACCTACTTTTTTTTATTTACTTTTTTTTCTTGACC
>JPKZ01002688.1:245248-271967 GCA_000803305.1 Toxocara canis | reverse complement strand
TTCGATTTGAAAGAGAGTGATTCAGACGTTGATTTTTTTCTTCGATGCTATAGTATGGGGAGGGGGCGGGCAGAATGAATAAATTGGAGATATGTATTTTTGGTTTGTTTTACTGTTATGTAAACGTTCAATGCAATGACATCTTTCATCAGGCATCGCCTAAAAAGTGTTGCTGAAAATATGGAAGTGTTTTTTATATAATGTCTGTGTCTTCGACTCGAGCGTTCAGGCGTGCATTGATTTTTTTTTGTTTGGCTATCAATTTTCACGGTTTTTCTCCCGCACTGTTTGTGATAATTTACCGGAAAGATTCCTGTATTTGTATTGGCCATACGTTGAATTTACTCCACTGCTGTGCATAGTGAAACGTTGAATATGAGAATTGTAAAGCGGATTGACTGACTGTATTACGTTTGTGAATTTAGCAACAGCAGTCGAGCATAAATTTTTATCGACGTGCTCGTATGCAGAGGAAGATGATATTTAGCAACTGAAACTCATAGACGGAATATTACACTCAAAAACTTAAACTATTTTTACGTGGGAGGAGGGGGGACTTTTCTTGAGTAACGTTCTTTTTTAGTCTGTGCTTTTATTTTTATTTCGTTCAGATGGTAATCTGCCTTCAGCAACCGAGCGTGGCTGTTGTCATATCTAATAACCAGGAAGGTATGCACACGAATGCAACGAAAAAATGATCAAACCTTAGACATGAAAAGAAATAACCGAATGCGGGATAGGAGAGCGTAAAGATATGTTTTTGGATACTTTTATTTGTTAGTAACTTCGACCGATTTACGGTTTGATTGAGAAATATGGGGTTAGTTTCTTTCCAGCAGTGAAGAGATCAGTGGGTCGTCTGAATGCCAGACGGCTGCAAAGATAAATGCTTTAGCCGAGTCAAGTTCGTCAAACCAACAGGTTTCGTAAACGTCCCCATAATTGAATGAGTGAACAAAATTTAATTTCATTTTGGACAAAGAAGCAGTTGTTAGTCGATATAATGGGGCATATTAAACGAAGCATTAGTATTTTAATCGGACCGACCGGTCGTCTGAATCGTTCATGAAAGATATGTTTTCTCTCGTTCGCTTAACGTTTGCGAGTTTGCGAGTTGGAACAATCTAAAATGTCAATTAATTAAGTAGAATTTGCACACTTTCGAATGTTTGCGATAACGCGAACGCAAATTTGTTAAAGTGAACCGAAACGAAAGAGAGCACAATCGCACAATGTTAGCATGCATGCCCAATCGACTAACAAAAAGAGATGATGGCATTGCATTTAAATGACAAACTGCAATTGCTAGGATAGAATCAATTGGTAAGGAATCGCAAAACTGTTTGATTGTTAAACGGTGTTTTCTTGGCTGAAATGAGAAACCGGCGCGCAGTTAATTAGTAATTACTCGAAGTACTATGAAATTTTAAATCGCAAAACAACGATTTCCTATCTATGAGGGTGTGATAACAAACGCGTTGTAGGCGCTTTTAACTTTAAACCCACTTAATTCCATCTTTAAATAGTTGCAGTCGTTTCTTGCATCACTCGAACCTATCCGTCGACCATTTCACCAGACCGCCGTAGCTTGAATGAAATGACATCCAATGAGCGAGTGTATTGCAAAACTCTATGCAGTGTACGCGTCTCTAATGGAGACATCTTTGAAGTTGTGGTAATTCTAACTAATTGCGAAAGAGAATGAGTCAGTGATACGGGTCTTCTTGCGACGCGAATTCAGCTTTGCTGTAGCGCACTTAAACAGTACAATCACTGAACTGAATGAATAGTCGTTATTCAGACGGATAAATAAAACTGTAGATGACAATGGAATATATCTGTATGACATCCATGTATATTCTGTATAAAAGAACAGAGAGAGTGAGAGGGACAGAGGGAGAGAGAGAGGGAGGGAGGGAGAGAGCGCATGAGGGAAAGGCTCGAGACGCAGAATGATAAACAAGAAAGCAGGACAAAGCATTTTGAAACGTATTATATATTAAAAGCGAGAAGTAAACGAAAAAACTGAATTGAAATTAAGAAATAACAAAACAAAAAAAGCAAAGTTCTGGATCTTTTTTCGTCTTGCTCAAATTTTTGAACAAATTTTGCGCAACAGTTTTTCCCATCAGTTCTTATGGGCGTTGAATGTTCAGATTAAATTTTGCGAGGCACTTTTCTTTAAAAAAAAACGTTGAAGAAAATATGACGAGTCAAAATTTTTCTTTTCGGTTGTGAACATAGTTCGGTAAAAGAAAAGGGGGGCCTTTTAGTGATCCGCAACGTTGAATGCATCAAACACATCGCATTCGTGAACAACTTCCTGAAAATTTTTCTAAAAATTCTCAATTCATTCCTATGCTCATCGAATTGAATGACCATTGTCGACGACCCCACCGCTCAAAGATCGTTTCGTAACGGATGGGTGGCCCCATCTCTGTTCATTTTTCGAATATTGCATTTTGAAAGCGCTTATTTTGGTTGACCACTCGATGACCGACAGCGCCGTTTCTGCTATTGTTTCTCACTGTAAGCCTCTTTGGGATAACGGAGATGGGCCATCTGAGGCGGATGAACAGCAAAGATACATAATTAATTGTCGATTATGCGGAAAAAGAAAGAAACGCGTCGTATTTTATGGTTGTAAATAGCTGTAACCGAAATAATTGATTTTCAAAGCGATTTTTAGTAACATGGCGTACTATCCGTATGGTACGAACTTTTCGCAAGCACTTTGCTCTTTGCATCAAATTTAATCTTTGCTGCAGTGTGTGCTATTTGGTTGCGTGATGATGATATGATTGTCATTTAGCATAAGTTTGAGTTGCTTCCTTGTCTGTGGATATGCTGATTTTGTGCAGCAGGGGAAGCTCTAGTCGTTTTCATGTTTAACATTTCGTCGACGGTGCTTACAGGTCGCAGAATTGCATAGAAATATTCCCGTTTCAGTGCACTTTCTTGCGCATCCGAACCGTCGAAATGCGCAGCCTTATTAATTCTCGTTCAAGAAAATCCGAGCATTTTTTTCGTACCTCATAATAGTAGTTCATCATAGGTAAACTGTGCATATGGACAGGAAGGAGAAGGGTACGACGAGGAAACTTTATACATGGTCAGGAAGGGGAAGGGAGGAGGAGCGAGTTCTTTCCCCTGCCGTATTCAACTGTGCGAGTAGGAAGTGAAATTTCTAAAGCAGTTGCACTATCGAATTCGCGGAGCGAATTGCAGCATTCAAAAATCCATGAAGGCGCTGTGCTTTTGGTTTGCAATTTTCCGTTTATTTTCCCCTCTTCTTCCTTTACTCATTTCATTCTACTTTTCTTGCTATTTTTATTTTAACTTTCGCGTTGCTTCTAAGGTCGGGTTGCATTTTGTGCTTGCCATCAACTCTCCTTCCAGTGGAGGTGGAGATCTTATGAGGGAGGGATGATAAGTTCGCCTATAGTTCTCTAAAAGGCCTTGTAATAGGGGTTTATATGGGCATATAGTAAACGTGTGTGTATCGCGGAGGAGGGCGATACTGTGCTGTCAGTAAAGACGTTTGGCTGAGTTTGGCGCCATTCTCACGGCAGTTGTGGTGCAGCACACCTCTCAAGTCAGTATGTTCGTTTATTTGTCAGCCGAGTGTGTTACAAAGTAAATTTTCATGTTATAAGCAGGTTTTGGACGGGCACCATTATTTTCCTCACAGATTTGTCTTGTTTGTCTTGGGGGCTTGTCTTGGGGCGATAGGAGGCTTTATAGTCTATTGTTAGCGCAATGGTCTTTAATCTATCTTCTTCGACATTTACATTTTCTTTGTATTTTCTCTAGATGCTTTCTTTGCATTTGTATCTACCCAGAAACTCGCGAATCATTTTTAATTGATAAAGTTCAACGAGGTAATTAGCAGGCATTGTACCTGACATATTTCATCGCGCTAGCCTTCCCAATTTGTGAAATGATAAACGAGTTGTCCACTAGTGAACACAACATATTTCAGCGTTAATTTCCTAGCCGTTTGTGAGGGAATTTCAAAAATTCGGAAAAGATATGTGCAGCACTGACATCCGCACTCGTATACGTCCTTTCACTAGTGGTAGAGCTCTCGCTTCATATGCGGTAAGACCTGGGTTCGATTCCCGGCTGCTTCCACGACGGATCAACCAGCAGGCTGACCACTAGGCGTTCGGAAACTGGTCAAAATAATTATGCGTGGGCCTTGTTGTCAGCCGCATCGATACTGGAATCGATGAAAGTACAACTGCCTTTGCATCCTTTTGCAAGCAGGTTTTACGAATTTATGGTCGATTCGATTATTGTGATTGTTGCTGGTCACTCCATATTATATTATTAGTCGTAAAAGCTGGGAATATGCTTGTGCGTTCGTGGGGACGATGTGCTGATGATTGATAGAAACAAGGAAGAAATGGTTTTGCCCGTTTCATCCGTTCGATTCGGTTGACTATTAAAAAGAAAAACTTTCAATCCGTCTGCGGGATCTTCTATCAAAATCAAATAACTTCAACTGCGAGGAAAGCGAAACCAATTGAGTTTCGTTATAAAAAATTGTCTTTGATAGCACAGCGGAATGCTACTGCTCTCCAGTACACCTTAGAAGTCAGTCGAATCAGTCAGTGTGAAAAATTTGGTGAAATTCGGTTTCAGAATACGTGCAAAGTATGTCGCACACATTGTCGGGTCGTCGAATACCATCTGTACTGCTTAACTGATTGCAGCAAACGAAAAAATGCACAACGAATCGTTCAAGGAGCGATCACATTTCGATCGTTTTAGCAGATTACAAGCTTGGATCACACAGACGAAAGAATGAGACGAGTAAATTTTGGCAATATTTGCTTTGAGAAGCGCTCATTATTATTAGACGTTTCGTAATTTAGCGCAAACTGTTTTGGATAAAAATCGTTTCTAATAGTCGTCGCAGTTTAGGCATTGAACTGTGAAACGTGCATTAAAATTTAAGCTATTAAGTAATATTTTATGAGATTGTCGGTGCTTTTTGTATTCCAAACAATGATGAGCGCTTCGTCAACGTTCGACGTTAGAAGTGGTCTTGCCATATTCATTCGCGTTGGTTTAAAAAAAGATTTTTTTTGTTTTTTGGTTTGTTTGTTTCGTTTTTTGTGTTTTTTTTTGCCTGTATAAACGATATAAGTAGTAGGCAGTAAACGAGGAGGAAGGGGAAAGGAACGTTTATCAAGAGCGAGGAAGAGCGCGGGTGACATAACGCTGAGTCGATGGCGATGCTTGCGCTTCGCTCTCTTCATTTGTCCGTCTTTCTGTTTCTGTTTATTGTTGTCGCGCTCATAAGTGATACTCGAATCGCGTACCACTTTTGTTTTGCTTTTCACTTTCTGATACGTTAACATTATTATAGAACGGAGCTAATCTCTAGTCTGATTTGTATTGTCGTTGTTCTTTTTTTTTCCTCCTCCCCTCTCTCTCTCCGTCTCTCGCTCCCTCTCTCTCTCTCCCCATTTTTCACGTTGGTTTCTTGCAGTCTGTTTCACCATTTAGTCTTTTCTATTGCCACTTCATATTGCATGCCGTGTCTTCTTTTTTTTTTTTTTTTTAATAAATTAGTAGGATGATATTGAGTGCTTTCGTTACATGGTTTAGGCATTTGGAGGACCGAATTTTGTGAGTTTCGTTCGGACAGCTCAAGAAGTTTCGGTGGTGTATTTGCACGTTTTAATCTCCATCTTTTTTATTCACTGAGTAGTCAGTTGTTAGCGTTACTTTTTCCATACTTTTTTTTGTTATAGTCGTTGGTAGAGTTGTTTACGATTCAAACCACTTCCTCTGTGCCATCACTTCTTCACTTAGCAGTCGAGTGCTTATAGTTTTACAAGTAATTTTGGCTTGGGGTATGGGTAAATGTGAGCATTATGGTATAGTGGAAGCGGAACTTGAAAAAAAAAATCGATCCATGATCTCCTAGTCGCTTCACCCCCATTGCATGCGTACGCCGTCCTCTGTCCTTCATCTGTTGGTTATGCTGGACTTAATGCATGCGCATACTTCGATCGTAGTACTGTAGCGCTGAAGTCAGCCGAGGTGTATGTTGCAGTCACCGAAATAATATTGTTGCGATCATAGCATTATTCGCTGCAGCGCTTATCTCAGTAATTATTGTTTTTTGCAGTGTTAGGATTTTCACTTCGAATGGGTAAAATAGGAAATTTGCTGCATCGCTAGGTTAGGAACCGAAACGATTATTTAAATTTTATATAGCTTTTAACTTTTTCAATTGCTGCTTGATGAGACGTTCTCACTCGTCTAATCTATGCGGATCACACTGTTTACGCCGCATTCTGTTTCCGCTGAACATTGCGCGCAAGGACCGCTCCGGAATGTCAGTTGAAATTACAGTTCCTCGAAGTTGCCACTCTCAAATTCTCCGACCATAAAGGGGAAGAAGTTCAGAAAGGCCGTTGCACATGTTTCTGTTAAATAAAATTTCTTGGACGTTTTTATTTTGTGATTTTTTTTGCACGGTTGTTGTTATTTTAAACGAATTTTGGAAATGAGTTTTGAAGGCTGTTTTTATGTCGGGTGCCATTAGTAACGCACGAGCAGGATGCTCTGAAGCCAGCCGCTTATCTGCATAGGTCAGAACGCGCGTTTACGAGAAAAAAATAAGTTGGTCATTCTTCGTAATGGGCTTACGTATTTATCGCTTTCGCCTAATATGGGCGAGAGTATTTAATATCACGATGGTTACGTACTGATGTATGTATATGTATATATATATATATATGTATATATATTTGTATATATTTTTAAAATGGAACTGAATCTGTGCGCCTACGCGTTACTCAAAATTAACCCGCTTATAAACAGCGTTTGGCCGAGAATGATCATTATTATTCACAAAGAGTTTAAACGATCGTTTTCCATTAGACTATAATCGCTGTACAGCACACTCGTATGGATACGCGCTTGTCGCGCAATGCATTCGTAGCAGCATTATGTGCGATTATTTAGCTTTTTTCTCTTTCGGGTTTACTTTATATATTTATATATATATATATATATGTATATATATATATATGTGTGTGTATATGTACATGTATGTATATGTATGTGTACATATATGTACACACACATATATATATATATACAAGTATACAAATATACATGTGTACTAATATGTGTACATATGTGTATGTACATACATATATGTATATGCATATATATATATATACATATATATTTATATATATATGTATGCGTGTATGTGAATATGTGCATATATGTGTATAAACATATATATATATATATATATATATATATACATATACATGTCTACGTGTTTATAAACGTTATATATATACACATATATATATACATATATATATATGTATATATATGCATATACATATGTGCATGTACGTAAACAAAAGTGTAAGCACATATCGATATACATATATATATGACATATGTATATATGTATGTATGTATGTATATAAAGTGCACATTTCTTACCCATTGCTTTATTTTTCTTTCTGCGTTGTTCAGTGCTTGCTGTCTATGGCGATTTTTTGCGTTTCTTCCAAAAATGCCATCGTACACTGTGTATACCTATTTACACCTATGGTTCCGTACATGCGGTGGGTATGCTGGTGCAGTTAGAAGCTGGTGTCACATATCAGCTACAAGCTGGTGCAGATTTTATTATTTTTATCGATTTTTCATGAGTACTTATTTTCAGTATTGAAGAAGTTACTTGGAGGCAGTTATGTAAAGAATATGTTGAGATTTTTGCTCGTATGAATTTCTGATCTCTGTTGGACCATTAGATCTATTAATTCTGAAGTGTGGTTAGTGTAAATGTTGATCTTGAATAAATAATCTCATTTTAAATTGCTGTAATTTCCCCCGTATATTTTGGTTATCGTGGATTGGCCTCACCTTTGCGAATTGTATTAGTCCATCCTTTCTGATTATAATTTTTGGCTATTCTTTGAACGGAGGAAGAGGGTTTTGTATCATTGTTTTCTGGCTCTATTTATTTGTCTGAGTGCGCGACGCTGTGACTGCATTTTAACTTTTATTTGCAACAGTTGAAAGCTCCATTGGTTCATCTCGAATCGGAAAAATGACCCTTTATAACATAGAATCTCTGTGGAATCAAAATGTGGAGACTGCTCAAGGAGCCGTCTCTTTGTTCGATACACAGTGCGGTTTTCTATGAAAAATTGATGTTTTCAGTCGTTCGAGTGTTAATCGATGTGCTGCGTGTGTTCATGAAAATTGTGATATATCAATAGCTTCTTGCGATTGAAAGATGTCTGTATGCGTTGAAACGATCTGTGAAAATTACTGTTTTCAGACTGTTGGCACAGTGCCAGCTTGCTTTTCGAAACGGGCGATTTGAATGTGGTGTTGTGTGTAGAGGTGTGTATTGGTGGCAATTGAGAGTGGTCGCTTAATAGTGGCGCATCTTTTGCTAGCTAACGAAGTGGGCACGCACGGGCTTGGCTGCACTCGTCTATCAGTTGTGTGTATGTATGTATGTGTCTGTGCTTCATCGTCAATGCTCTCCCATCTGACGCTCACCCTTCATTATCGGCCGACCAAGCAAGCAAGCAAGCAACCATCGAAGGAATTTTTGCGGATGCTTCTCGTTTCGAAGCGAAACGCAAACAATGAGCTGCAATAGCGTTGCACACTGCACGACAGCCGCCGCGTCTTTGTGCAGCTGCAACCACAGAGATAAACTAGCCACTCCGGGAGGGCGTGCTGTCTGCATTGAAGCCAATCCAGTGCTTGCTCGTAGCCGCATATCTGCCTGTGCCATTGATTGTTTGGCTTTGCTTTTGCCAAAATGAGTTCTTCAAAAAACTTCTGCATTTAATAGTTTATTGTTTAGTGTTCAGTTTTGAATTGAGTTCAAATGGCCATATGAAATGGCTGTTCAGTTATGATTTCATCGATGCCGTACAGCTCTTCCTGAAACCTTGTTTTTTTTTTCGGCAGTAACAGATGAAGCTGAGATTAAAGTTATTTTTCTGCCTTCCTTTTTGAGGTGTAGATTTTGTTTACCTTTTTTTTGTCACCAGTTTTGTTTTACAACGCAACAGTATTTCCATAAGAAGAATTTTAGACCTCAGTGAAACTATCTGGTCAAAATGCTTGGAAATCGCCATTGATGGATTGATCTTTTTATCTAGAAGCATATATCCTTTTTCTGAGATATGATTCCACATCGATGGTATATATATATGTATTATATATACGTATGTATACATATATATACATAAACATATATATATATATATTTTATTACCTTTTTCGAAAAATACGGTTATTGTTTTTCAGCTTGTGGTGCCATGATTATGGCTTCATGAGCCGAAACTTCAGCATAAATACACTGTACCATCTTTCTCGACGCATTATGTGGTCTCAGCTTCAATATCTTTTACGAATAACGTATATTATTTGTCATCTTTGCCTTAAACGCGATTGTCAGGATTCTCTTTAACGTATGTTTTGGCGGGCAGTTGGAACAGGATAGAAATTATGCAGAGAACTTAATTGGTATTCGCCCATGTGTAAACATATTTCCTTTTCCAAAAAGAAATGCACATCCATTATTTGATTTCATTTTTCTCACTTGTGTTAACGTCAAATACCGAAAGATGTTTTGAGTTGTGCGAATCAAATTTGAGAGAACGTTTCGCCAAACGAGGAATGAATGCAATAAGCTGTGGCATATTTTTGCTTGATTTTTCTATTCGCAACTCTTCTTTCGAGCATAGCGGCATTTCCTTTAGTGAGAACTGGTTGAACACGTTCAAAACGAAAATTGCACCTTCGCTAAGCTCGCAGAGATTGTGAAACGCTCAACTCGCGCTTTTCGAGGAACGCACTTACCGTTTTAGGAGTTTGCAAAAAAATGCTGTTATGAAGAGCGCTCTTATCGTCTGTGCACAGCACTGCATTGTACAAGATGTTTGTCTCATTTTGCTCGCGCTTTTCCTTCGTTGGTTGAACTAAGCTGGAATGGAGAAGCACAGAATCCTCCTTTCCTGTTGTCAGATTTTCGCCCGTAGTTGTTTTAAGCCCGCTTTTCCAATAAGAGCTATGTTCGCCTCAGTGCAGCACCTGATTCTCTCTAAGTGTAAGACTTTGCTGTTTTTATTTGCATAGATCTTCGCTTGCGACTTCTCATTTTTATCGCTTTGATTACTGTATGAGACAGTTTATTTGAGTGCCTTTTTTCAAAACGATTATTAAGCATTTTATCTGTTCCGTTCTTGAATATTTCTTCAGTTTAATTATGTGCAACCAGCTATAAAAAATTCCTAATTTACGGGTAGCGCATAGTAACCGACATATATAGTAAATATTATTTCGGAACATGCCTTCCTTGGATGCGGTAAAAGGCACTCTGGAAGCATTTCCTTTACTTTCATCGCATAATGCAGCAACGCTTTCAGTGGCCACTTCACTTCGCAAATTAACAGCTTGCAAGCAATCTGCTGTTCGGGTATTATGAGATGGCTGTGTTGATATAGTTGCTTGTGCTCTTAAAAATAGATGACGTGGAGCGGCAAAAATTGATTAGCTGTGGGATGACTAGCTGTGAAACGGCAAACAGTAGTAAAATATTTTCATGGGGGACAACAATAAAAACGGTACAGCAGTACCAACGAATATTTTTTTGAGAGATGGGTAATGTAACAGTCTTGTTAACTTTTTACTCGTTTATTGCGTAATTTCGAATGGAACCTGCGGGGAATATATATCTCACATATTTTATGAATATTTTTTGTTATGATCGAGAATATGACATTTGGGAAAGGGGTTGCGAGAGGGCGTTCATCAGTACTCATAAATGTTTTTTTTTTTTTAAATCTTGTCGCTTTGCGTTCGTGATATGTGAGTTGTTTACTGTTTTATTGCAAAAGCAAGTGGTTTGAGGATAGTAGTTTCGCGCTGGCCGATCAGGAGCGCATCGTTGGTTTCACGTCGCCGGCACCATTAGCTACCGTTCTTGAGAACTTACCGCTTGTCTACAACACGGAGGCACGTAGCCTACATCGAGCGGCGTCGGGCAGCGATGAGCCGTCTGGTTGGCATCGTTAGGAACGATGCCATTTTTTTAAAAACCAATCAACTTATGCATATTCCATTCGAGCTTAACTTGGTGAGCGTCTGAGCAGTTTAGGGACTGGATTTTTTGCAGTGTATATTGGGAACAGTCGTCTTGTTTCTAGCAGCATTTGGGGTTGTGCAATTGCGATATTGCTAATCAGGCACATCATGTGTCGTAATCGGTAGGCTTTATGGTGCGTTTTTCAGTGCAGAAGAACTACCTGGGATGAGTTTTTTTGTCATTTGGTGGCCGATTGAATCTATGCGTCCTATTTAAAATAGGTGCTTGAAAGAAATGTAACGTTGAAAAAAAGTGGCGAAACAGGCGCGCTTACTTTATGTATGTGGTATGTGCTTTATATTTTGCGATCGCTGTGATTCCAGATAATGATTACACCATGATACGGCCGGCTTTCAACAAAGCCGGAACAGGTTGTGGAGTAAACGCACCTACATCAATGAATAGTTCTCTTCAGTCGTTCTTGTTTCGTCGGGATACCTCTTATGCTCAAAATGGACCAGCATTGTCCTTACATCAGTGGACCACATCATTTTTGGGGGGGGGGGGGAGGGGGGAACTTTTCGTGTCATGGTTATTTGCATAATTAGGAGGTTCAGTGGAGCGCCAAAATCAGTGGACACATCTTCGTAAACGTAGTCTGCAAAAAGCTGATGTCATAAACGGAAACGAAGCAGTGAAGTGGTCTGTAGACTTGTGGAGGTGCGTATTTGCTTTCTTGGAAGTAATATTTCTTTGAGCTAGGAGGGGTCTGCGTTTAGTCTCGCCTTTTGCCTATAAACGCCCATATTCCCATCCCCCTTCCTTCCCGACTCTTATCGTTTGTTTGATCGTGTTTTCTCGCCCTTCGAACCAACCGTACGCGTAGGTATTGACAGCGTTTGTGTTTATATGCGCAACTACTTGGAATGGTATGGGTGTGTGTGGTGAAGGGCGGCAATGTAAGAGCAAAAACTAATCGCATTTTTTTGCATGATCGACAGGAAGGTGTGATTGTCATGTGAGTTGATACCACTTTTTCATGCAAATGAAGCAGGCGATGTCGAATTACATGCTTTAGATTTTTTGAAGTTGTTCACTACATAAAAGTTCTAATTATTGCTGATTCCGGTGTTGGAGCTTGATTGATGTTATGTGCTGTTATCAGATCAGATGTCTGTTTTACGGTCACTGCTTTTGTCTTCTCTCATCGGTAGTTCACTACGGACTTTGGCTTCCTTTATCATTGTCGTCATTGTTCATGCCACTGAAAGGCGTATTTATTTGTGAATAAGCGTTTAGTGGTTGTACAGAGTGTTGCTAATGGCGGTTTGGGAAGTATTTGTAGGGGTAACTGTCACGTTTTGGTACTCATTCGATTTTTTTGTTCGCTACTGGACGTATAAACGCTTTCAGTCGTCATAATTTTTCGCAGCGAGTTAATGCAATTTTTAGGAACGATGCCATTTTTTTAAAAACCAATCAACTTATGCATATTCCATTCGAGCTTAACTTGGTGAGCGTCTGAGCAGTTTAGGGACTGGATTTTTTGCAGTGTATATTGGGAACAGTCTCTTGTTTCTTAGCAGCATTTGGGGTTGTGCAATTGCGATATTGCTAATCAGGCACATCATGTGTCGTAATCGGTAGGCTTTATGGTGCGTTTTTCAGTGCAGAAGAACTACCTGGGATGAGTTTTTTTGTCATTTGGTGGCCGATTGAATCTATGCGTCCTATTTAAAATAGGTGCTTGAAAGAAATGTAACGTTGAAAAAAAGTGGCGAAACAGGCGCGCTTACTTTATGTATGTGGTATGTGCTTTATATTTTGCGATCGCTGTGATTCCAGATAATGATTACACCATGATACGGCCGGCTTTCAACAAAGCCGGAACAGGTTGTGGAGTAAACGCACCTACATCAATGAATAGTTCTCTTCAGTCGTTCTTGTTTCGTCGGGATACCTCTTATGCTCAAAATGGACCAGCATTGTCCTTACATCAGTGGACCACATCATTTTAAACTAATATATGTGACATAGGCGCATTGTTATAATACTCGAGATAATTTATGTTTTGTCGAGTAGACTTTGCACTGTGCCTTTATGGAGAGTGCTTTCTAGTTGTACTATAATTGGAAATTTTCGACCGTATATATATATATATGTATATGTATATATATGTATATATATATACACATGTGTATACATATATATATATATATATATGTACATATATAGCAAATGTTATATATAGGAATAGTTATAGTAAAACTGTGTGTTATTGCGAAATGGAGTACATTTGTTGCTGTCATGATATCACTGTAGTGTTTGAAGCAACGCTGATTTGCTTATCAGTGTGATGAAGGGGAAGGCGCATATCCCACAGGTTCATCTAAACAGATAGGAAGTAGAGTTGTTTTGCGAACATGCGGTTTTAAACTGTTCCTTTTTGCGTTCATCGTTTTTTTTTTTTTTTTTTGGGNNNNTTTTTTTTTTTTTTTTTTGGAGGACTGTTTAGATATCATGATGATGTGTTTAATGCTGAGCATTTGGATTGTCACAGCGATTATTGGTGACAAATTAAAACCAGATGGGAATTCTTTTTTGCGCTTCGTTATATTGCCTCACAGCTGCCTAATGCGGTAAAATTAAACGATTGGAGTTTCTTTTTTCGTCTTCCGGGAAGATAATATGGATAGCAGTTTATTTGATTTTTTTTCTTTTTTAGTGAACATTGCAAATTACTCTTAGCTGTTTGTATTCGTTCATATCGCATTATTGAAGTGAATACCATGAGAAGTTTTTCGCCTAGCGTAGTTTCTCTTATCGGGTTGTTGTATGACTGTGTATTTTCTTTGTGGAAGAAATAAGTGAATTGGAATATTATCATTTGATAATTGAAGTGCACGGTCGAGGTTTTTACGGGGAAATAGTTTAAGATCATGAACTTTTGTAAGCTGCTCTACTGGACCGTTGAACCCATTAGAGCGTCGAATGGATGGAAGACTATTTCGCGTTCTGACGTCGGCCGTCCTTTCCGTCGATACTTATGACATGCTGTTCGCACAACTAGATCGTCAGGTGAATAAAATATTGCTTGCCCCCGATTCGCCTATATTTTCGCCGTGTAGAATGATGGACGGTGAGCGTTGATGTATTCTTAGCACCAGATTTTACAGGAGCACGTTGGAATTGTTGCTTCAGTGAACAACAAAAAAAAAGCCAGTGCAAGGTTTCGCTAAGTGCGAAGTTCTTTCAAGTAGACAAATGAATGCTTTGTGCGGCTGATTTGTCATACGAGACCTTTATTCGAATTGTTGGCAGTTGCATTTTTAAAATAACGATTATGACGATTATGCGATTGCATTTTGATTCTCTTTTTTTGTGCGCTTTTGAGAGCGCTTCCTATGGCTGCGTTATTGCGTCTTTAAAAAAAAAATGCTGGCAGCAAGCGGCAATACGGCGTTGTACTTTGAGACTGTTTATCAATATCCAATATGCCGGTTTATTGCAGTCGTATAAAAGTTATGCGTCATACCCGGGTAGTTTGCTCGCTTTAGGACAATTTAGCGTAAGTTATAAACGCCAAAATATATTGTTCAACAAAGAGCAGTTTTAGCAGAAATAGGGACGGAAGATTCATAGTCAAGAAGTGGTTTGACTGAAGAGGGAGCTCATCGAAAGAAAATTTTGAGAGTAGTATACGTGAAGCGCTTTGGTCGGGAGAGAGGAAATCGACAAAAACTCGACCAGGTTTTCGTGGTTTGATTGTGAGAGAGCGGTTTGAGCCTGGGAAGGGGGATGGGATAGGTGGGTTCATGAAAATATAAAAATTTGAGGAAAGCACTTTTTTTTTCAAAAAACACTGGCTGTACTCGGTCACATACAATAGTACAGCGTAAAGCTTATCTGTTGTTCACGTTTTTTATTTCACGAATAATATGTATAAGTGCAAAGTATAAAATAGGCCATAAAAACGAATACTTGACAGTAACCGATTTGATTATGTAGTTGATGCTGCGTGCGTATAACGGACGCTCTGATCGTATCGATCCGTAACCATAATTTGTTCCTTCATTGAATTGTTTTTGCAATGTTATGTTGCGCTATGATGGCAAGAAATTATGTCGACGGTTTTTTTTCTTTAATTCCACTTACACTGCTGAACTGGTGTGCTTCGATCAGTTTTGATGTGTATTCATTCGCTGGAATACCACAAAGTGAATTCTGTAAAATTTGTTGCCGCAAGGGAATAGTAGTTCATTTTCCGGTTTTGTTCGGCTTTGGGGTTTAATCGCCTCTCGCTCACCTAATCTTTTCGATCGTCAGCGTATTGGTCGTGACAAAGGACATATCGTTTTGTCTGTGATGTGTCTTAAGGTCCTAAATATCTTAAGGTCCTATTAATCAGTTTCTTTTTTTTTTTTCATTTATGATCAGAAATATTCGACTTTTAGACAGATTGACCAACCGTCGTTTAATGCAACTGGGATTGGAAATGGTCATGATAACCTGGTTTTGTTTGTTTGAGGTATAGAGAAAGAGCGATCTGCAGTACAGGTTGCTTTTATTCCACTGTATAGTAGTTGTAGGCGGTGCCGTCGGATACTGCATGCTTTTCACACTCAGTAGTTACTCTCAAATAGATTTCTAGTGCAAAGGTCGTTTTAATAAGGAAAATGTGTGCCACTTAATATGATAAATCCAGATATGGAGCCCTTTTATAAATTATCGACTCTCTTTCCCATAAAGTTCTGCTTTTGAAGCGACTAATGGATTAAATGATCGAATACGAAGTTGTTTGGTTTTTCTTAGTTTCAGAAGCAAGAGAACTGAAGTAGCAAAAGTTCTGTTTGTTTGGGTTTTAATGAGAACACAGTTGTTATTCCTATGCCGACGTGCTTTTGCTTATGCTCATATGCAGCATTCGAAAGGTTTCCACTAAGGGATTTGGCTCTAATTGCTTGAAAAATCGTGCCATCTGGAAGCAATTTTTACTGTCGGGCGTTATGTTCTGCAGTAATCGAGGAAGTTTTAGGAGGTTCTTCGCTGGAAAGTTCTGGAATTTTCATTCGATGAGGATTCCATCCCTTTCTTTCTTCACCCATCCTCTTTTCCCAAATTCCATGCAACGCCTTACTGCTCGCCAATCTGCTAAAATTTGCTTCAAGCATGTGATGCAAGAGTACAGTGCAATGCAATATTTCATTTAAAATGCGGAAGAGGTGTGATACGTTCGAATAGCGGTTTGTGGTGCGCTCCACAGAGAAACGAGTTGGTTTTTCATCGGCAATTACCGAGACTGTCTGATGTGCGCTTTGCGTCTTTCGAGTTGTTTTTGTGCTGCTTCGTCTCTGTTGCCTTTTACGCTTATCCGGTGTTTCTTCTTCGCATAGAAGCTCCACTGCTTTGGGCAAGTACCGGGTGCGAAAAGGTTTCTTCCATTGACTATTAGATGTCGTGTAGAAGTTACCAGACAACCTTCGGCGTCAATGGGAAGGGAGGGGGGAGGGGAGGAAGATCTGTATAAAAGCAGAAGCTGCAACACGCATTCTCGGAATGGAAATAATGAAAAGCACATTTTTGGGAGGATCTTTTCCTCTTCGGGTTTTCCGTTCTTTTAAAATCGGCATTTCAAAAGATTTTTCGATGTAAGGAGAAACGATTTGCTAGAGCATTATTATTATGGGCGATAAGACAGTGGAGAATGGTGTTTGCAGAAGATATGTTGTCAGAGCTGTCAGCGCTGTTGTATGCGTCTTTAGTTTAGCGTGGCAGCAAGCCAACCATCATAGGTTATATCGTCTGGAAAAAGCCAAAAAAAAAAAAGAAGTCAGAGGTCGTTTTGCATTTGGAAAGATGTGAAGTTTGATTTAATAGGAGTTCGTGAGGAGAGGATGCGGCACATATCGTATGAAACATGCTTGTATGACGAGCGGCATTTTTCCTAGTAGGGCGCTTGCAGAATTAAAGTCATTGAAAGTTCTGAAACTGATACAAATGGCCGGAGATATTTCGAGAAATTTTCGTATACGATCTACAGAGTTGTAAGCAAGTATGTTAAGAGTAATTCGCATTCTTGCTTAACCGTTTTGCATAGAAGCTTTTTTATGCAGATGCTAAATAGGCGTATGGAAGGAAGCTTTTTGAGAAACGAACGAAGCGCATAATTTGTTCGATTGCTTAATTGCGCAAATAGCTCTTTTCCGTTCTAGCCAACGCAGGCATGGCCACATGTTTATACTCATTCTTTATAACCGTTCTTTGACGTCATCGTGATCGAAAATCAGTTGGCGATTCGCGCGTGATTCGTTGCATGCTTGTTGCGAATACATCTGTCATCTGATATGGTCTTGTTTTTCGTGAATTTTAAAACTGTGGAGATACTTTACGTGAATCAAGTGGAATAGAAATATCGTCACGCGTCCAGTAGTAGGATGGGATTTGGAGAGTTAATGAGTTGTTTTTGAATTGAAAATAAGGTATAACAATCACGCGCGAATCGCCAACCGTATTTGTTGAAAAATGAGTTGAGTTGAAAAAGTATTTGTTGTTTTTGAGTTGAAAAATGAGTTGAAAAAGTTGAAAAAACTTTAATGAGTTGAAAAACGTATTTGTTGCAACAAATAGTCAAAAAATTTGGCACTTGAAAAGTGTGAATGATTCGTTTGTCCTCTTTTTCTTCAGCATTATTCGTATTGTAAATTGTGCGTGCGTAATGGTGCGCTTATTTGTTTATATTAACGCAGGGATATATCTTTTAACCTAATAGTCGCTTGGCGAATCGCACATTTCTCCGTTTTCTTTACGATGGTGAGCAAGGGGGAATTTGGCGTGGCGCTGTAAGGTGCGCAGTGTAGATGATTATCGCTGAATAAGAAATATATGTCACAGCGGTACGCTCAATATTTAACTAATTATCAACACTGTACAATGGGAGGCGAGGGGAGGGGGACATGGAAAGGGGAGACTTTATGGAGCGATTCAGATAAAATTGTATCGCCTGCAACGGATTTAGCAATTTTTGATGGGAATCACACAAAGTCATAGCTGATATGATGGATATGGATGATGTATGCAGACGATTTACTGCTAGAGGGAACTTTGAAGAAGGGCGGTGCTAAGTAGTTCATTGCTTCGTACAACCGGAAGAATTGAGGAAGCCTTCCAGTTGTTTTTTTTTTCACTGGCGGTCGTATTACATGCCCTCACTTAGAAGCCTTTTGCGGTGAGAGTCGCGAACTCTTGAGATAATTTTCTTCATCTTGCGTGAATTTAATCGGTTGATTCTCGTCTGGTTATTAGCCAGCTTGTAAAACATCTGTAATCATGTTGTGCTGCCGTCAAGGAGAGTGTCCGCACCATCCCGTTAGTTTGTCTAATGTGTAGTGATGCATCGTTGTGTTAGATCAGTTTACAGAACAGTAATTATGCTATTCTTTGGAATTGTGTAATAAAGAATTTTGGCATATTACTTAGCATTTTGGGCGGGCAGTAGCTCAGTGGTAGAGCTCCCGATTCGCGTATGGGAAGACCTGGGTTCGGTTCCCGGCTGCTTACCCGATGGGTCGCCAGCAGGCTGACCACCAGGCGTTCGGAAACTGGTTAAAACAATCAAGCGAGGGCATGGTTGTCAGCTGCATCGATACGGGGGAATCGATGAAATTACAGCTGCCTTTGCATCCCTTTTTACTTTGCATCTTACGTTGTTTTGCACGGAAGATATTAGTCGTATTTTAGCTCTAAATTTTATTAAAAAGCACAAGTTTAATGCAAATTACATTTGAATTCATTTTCCAAATGTTCTTCACACGTTTGCCATTTGTGAACATAACGTATCGCGTATGTTTCGACTTTTAACTTGAAACAGTTTGGTGCTGCGCAATGAGATGGCATTCGCATTAGCGCCTTGATTACGTTGCACAACAACATGTCACCGCTTGGTTTCTTTCATTCTCTCAACTTCCATTCACCTTGCTCGCACTAATTTTTTTTTTTTACTTCTCAATGTGACCTTTTTCGTCGCACTGTCAGTATGCAGCTTTTCACTGGAGCTGTTATGTATGTGAAGAATGTTGTATGTTCTATCGAGTTTTCAGCTTTGTTTCGCATTTAAAATTTGATGTAAGTGACTGTCGAATATGATTTGATAATGTGTGTTATGACCGAGTTTAATCTTTAAGGAGGAATTCTTATTATTGTGCGAACTTGGGAACTTAAAGGAGCAGGTGATATGCGAATTTCATTTCGTGTACCTAAGCGCTGAGATATGTTGGCTGTTTTCGAACGGTGTTGTCCGTGCGTAGTTGTTACGTTCCCTATAGTTGTCAGCGTTGTCGCAAAAAAAGACCCTTAAAGTGCAAGAAGGATATAAAAGGGCGTATTGAAGTAAAATTAAAAGCATTAAAAAACGGATTTTAAATGCGGAATTTGAAATACGGAAGTAATCGGTGTGGAGGGGTTCAACTGAGTTTACGCAGCTGAGAAGAGTGATATAAATGGCATATACGATGAAGCAATGTTTTGTTGTTCAATATTTGGTTTGAAACGTTTGTATTCGTATTGTATCATGACCTGTCAAGAAATAGGGAAGCTTGAAAAATTTTTCCGTTTGTTTTTTTTCCGTCGCAGCATCTGCCTGAAATGCTTTTGCTAAAATTTCTGATATAAATTTGACTTGTAAGTGAATATCCGCGTTATAACAGAAAGATGTGAACCATGAGTGAACAAAAATTAATTTTTTTAAACTGAAATTTTTGGAAACATGGAACGTGGAAATTGTTTTCTATGAATGGAAAAAAGAGTGCATTTCTGTGATGAAATTTGATTTTAGAAATTTCTATTTGAGATTATTTCATTTAACATATTTGATGATCCATTCCACAGTGCATCACTTACTAAGTGAGCTGTTTAGTCGATAGTCGTGCATAAATGCTGTGCGTAGTTTTTTTGCACAGTAAAGTTCGCTTTTCTAAGCGATATTGCTGTCTTGCCAATTTTCTCACCTCATTGCTTTTTATGTAGCAGTCAGATGATATTTGAGCGCACTGAGCAGGTATGACGGTTACTGATTAGGGAGGAGGGGGTTCGTGGTTCATGAATATTCTTCACGTTTTTTAAGTTGTTGTATTCATTGGACGAACTTACAGATAGGTAACTAACTTACAAGTAGGTAAATACTTGATGTGTAATGAATTTTGCAGTATAAGTGAGTAAAGCAGGTGTGTTTAATAATAATTAGAAGTGAAATGTGGCTGTGTGTGTGTTTGGTGTGATCAATAGTGGGAGGGGCGAGGCACATGCGGTGAGCTACGCTGCGCAAGCTCAAAATGCCATGTGTGTTGTTTCTCCACAGGGAGGACATTTACTGGAAGGTTCAGCTGTGTAAGCAGTAAAGCGTTTTACGCTTTTCCATTATGCGCATAATGCAACCAACGCTTATGGTTGATGAGACACTACTGTAATTATATAGGCAAATTTTGTTACGCTCATTGCGTTTTGCAAAAATATTTGCTAACATTGATTGGTAATAGGACTGCAGACTGTCTTATTTAGCGTTGAGATAACGTAATATTTTCTGCAAGGTTTTTAGAAAGTTAGTGAACTTCGAAGGTGGAACGGTTTTAGCACATTTTTTTGTTGACGTTCTATCGTTAACAACCGGCGACTTTTGCACACACATGGCTGCTGCCATTAGGATAGAGCTGTATACAGTGGCGTAGTGTTGAAGATTATCTCAAATTAACTTGCTCATCGCTTCCGGAATATGGTTGCGTCAATTTGTTGTAGTCACTGATAGTCTTACCAATTTTGAGAAAATCATGTGCGGATCACGCGTTTGCACTTTTTTTTCTCAAAACATATTTGTGCTCTACCATAGGTATTCAAGACATGGCCTATCTTGTACGAATCTCCAAAATCGCTGGTGATGCAGTAACCGTCTTTGCTTTGGTTCAGGCACCAGTAAAACTGAGCAGTTTCGGCCGTCTTTTTGAATGCACTATTTAAAACTTAGTTTGTAAAAGAACTGTGCTCATTCCGTACTGCTGTGCTGTAAGACTGTGCATGAAGAGATTTTCGGATCGGAGACCGGGCTGATAAAAGAGGACACCGGAATCTGAGTGAGAACCATCGGATTATTCAAAAATAAGGATATCTCTAATAGAGGTAGTTTAGAATTTTTACGAAGAAATTGGGTAACTGGGTCGTCGATGATGAAGTCGTGAAGCGTGAGGGACTGAATAGGATGCAGATGGCGTCATGTCACCAGTGTTGAAGAATGCCGAGGTAGCATAGTAGGCCTGAGTCATGCGAAGCGGTGCTAAATCAGGCATCGGCATATGAATTTGTTGGTTAGCTGCTGCAACGAGCCACGCCGTTTTGCGTATTTCCCCATTCATGTGCTATTATTGTTGAAAAGTAGGGCAGTTGTTTGCCCAGTGGCAGGGCTCGCCATTCGCGGACAACGAAGAGCGCAAAAACAATGCAAAAGAGGGAGAGGAAGAAAGGAAAAATCGAAAAAGCAAATTCACAGAGCCGATGCGGAGCCGAAAGTCGGAGTTCGCAAGCATTCCGAAATTTTCGAAAGAGTAATCCTCATATTGGTGCTTTAGCTTCACTTCGAACAAATGAGGGATCAGGTTGTTTTTTTTTCTTCTCCGTCACAGTTTTCCTACACGCTTGGCTGAGATGATTTTTCTGCTGTTGGATTTATAAGTAGAGGTAGAGAGCGGTTCTCATACGTTACACTCAATTGTTTGCCTTGTTGTTTTATTGTCTCTCATTCCTTTCCGCCATGCTTTAAACCGTTTTGACGTTTTGTTTGCTTTTAGTTAGAAGCGTATATGTTTTTGAATGACAGAATTATTTGCTTTGTTTTTTTCTCATTTTTCTTTCCCATTTCATTGGCTCGAGCATATTCCTTTTTCTGGTTGATCATTTTTAGTGAAGGCTTTCATTAAAGCCACTAACCATTCATTAAGTAAATGGAAACACGATCGACTTCCAAAATTCGCGGGGGTTACGTTCCTGGAGCACGCGCAAATTGCGGACGTGGTCAACAAAAATGCCTATAACTGCCAACTTTATAGTTAAAGTCCCAAATATGCCATCAGATATGCTCCCAATACACTTCAATTTAATAATTTAGCGTTAAACTCATGAAAAATTATGTTGACACGAAGAAAGCCATTAAAAAATTGTGGAGGATATTTGCGCTTTCCTCGAAATTGCGGGGTTTCCGCGAACAATTATTAGTAAGATTCTAAGGAAAAATCCGCGAACGAATGAGGCCGGGACCGATACGTCGCGGGGTCGACTGTAGTAGGAGTTTTCTGTAACGATTTTTTTATTGGACGGCGTGTTGAAATGAAGCAAGTAGACACGCATGGGAGTGTTGATGCTATCAGTGCATGTCAACAGTTAACAGTGGAGACCGTTCTCCTATTCCGATTTTTTATGGCGTCCAATCGGAAAGTTTTGTATGTAGCGTGTATGTTTTCCAAATGTGTTTCATGCGTATACGAGAGTGCTTGAGCTGGTTTATATTCAGTTTGTGTTTTATTGGCAACTTTCGGTTCGAATAACTTTGAGGGCTTTTATGATTTTTGCAAATGAATCTCGTTTAACACTTCTAACGGTTCGACTTGTGAATGATCATCACTTTCAGGACGGGTATGTTCGACTCGGGGCCGTTGACAGCTGTTTCTTTCGCGGGATCGCCGCTAAAAGATGACCAGGAATGTAGTGCTTCGGCCGCCAGCATTGAGACAGGCCCAACTATCGATTCAGCCATTGGTTCGTTTTATTTATTAATTGAATAGTATTGATTGTATTGTTCTAGTTCATTGTGTGTAACTTGACCCACCTTGCAAATTAAATGTAGTTGAATTGAAAAATGCATTTTCAAAAAGTCGGAAAAGTTTTTCAGAGTTTCATTCAGCTAAATACTCTATCCAGGGCACTGGTATTTTCCTAAAAACCAAGAAAGAATACCTTTTTATGATCACTATGTTTTTGGAGGCAAGTGTTTGAGGCGACGAGGATCTCAATGGAAACTACATCAGTGTCACATAGCCTGTAGTAAGTTCAATGAAGGATTAGTATCGGAAGATCAAACATCGCTCTTCACGTCCATGCGAGGACGGAGAGTGATTTTTTTCCTCCTCGCTGCAGCGCCAGTGTACCGAGGAAACTTGATGGATTCGCTAGTGAATGACATGAATAATTCTCGCAAATGCAGTATCTGTGTTCAGGTTTTGAATTTTGTGAAAATAAATATTGAAAGCTGATCTTCAGAAAGGAGTTGAAAATGAGAAATAACGGCGAGAATTCAGCCCCATTTATTCGCGGAATGTTCCTCGCCGTCTGTACGCGACGAGGATTCTGATAAGGTTGATATCGTTCGATTAGCTGGAGCCTCCAGAGGAGCGTTGCTTCGTGAACGGTCTCCTACTCGGAGCAGAAGGCGTCGTTTTTGCTGACAAACGAGATCTGTTTAGGGGATTCGGTGAGCTCAAAGAGGAGTTCGCTAGACCGCAAGAGTCAGACCTCGTTCGTTGATTGGGCTTCCGATGTGGAGTCACACTGCTCGCCCAGATTTCCCGACGATGAGGGGCTGCCAGAGGAGGAGGAGGATCTGTTTGGGGGCGAGAAGCCGTCTTCGCGATGTAACGTACCCAAGAAGAGACTGCCCTTACCGAGTATCAGCTTACCGAGGTTCTTTTCCTATTTTGGCTTGCTTCGATCTCGCAACAGAGGCCGCCAATCGCACAGCTAGCATGTTCTTAACATATGTTCCAGCATAGTTTTGCCGTCTTCATTACAGTGTTAACTAACTGTGTTTTACTGTCTTATTTTTTTCGTGGGCGAACAATAGACGACAGACGAGTAGACATTGCCGACCCATCTCACCTACCGCAAAACTCCGCGGTAGAAAAATGGGAAAGCTTGTCAGGCGAACTTGGGCGCTATTATGATTTCAGCGTACATAACTTGGCCAGCATACACATAGTTTCCTAGCGCCGAGGAACGCTTCGATTTCTTTTATTTTTTTATTTTTTTTGCAAACTGATCACGCCAGTCGGTCACCTTCATGCATCTCAAAAATTATGTAGTTCGTTTTCTTACATTTAAGTATTGTTGGTACTTCTCGGAATTGGAGCTGTTTATTTAGGAAGGATATGAAGGGAAAATGTTTTTCACGAAAGCTTTCTCGTTGAGAAAATTTTCGTTGGCTTTCGTCTAATGCTGTTCCCTGGGAGCGCGTGAAAGCCGCTATTCTAGGGCTGCGAAGGGAGTGGAGATACTCCCGAGCTAGTTTATAACAGGAACCGGCGTTGTACACTATCAGAGAACGATATTGGGCTTGTCCTTAATACTCGTGAGTGGAAACGCTTTTTTTGAGCCTTTTGTAAATGACGCAACTAATCCGTGTTGCCTTATGCTTCATTCCGTTTTTTTAAACTGGTCTCTGTTGATTCACAATTTCTTTTTTTCTACTTTGTAAACTTGACCCATGAAATCATTGAGCATCTCTTCCTCTGCGTATATCCATCTGATTGCCTTAATGACGTTTTGAGTTTCATTAATAATTTAGCAAAAACTGATGTTGAATATGAAATGGTGTTTTTGAAAGCACCTCATTGAAAAGCATAAAAGTTTTTGGTGCTCGAATGCTGTCCAAAAGTTTGTATTTTATTGATATTGAGAGGTTCCCCTGTTTTTCTTCTTTTTTTTTTAAATCTAAGGGTGTGCAAACAGGGCGCATAGATGGTCCAGAATGATTGTGTGGAGCATTTTAGACCTACAGGAATTTCAAGAGCACTTGTGATGTTAGTATTCAAATTGATTCTGGTGAAGTTTTGAACTTTGAAATCGTTTCGAGAGGAATCGATCGTAAGAAGTTAACCGCAAGTTAGATAAAAAGTCGAGGTAAATGAGCCGGCTTCGGATTATCAGTTGTGGTGAATCCGTTGTGGAATTTGCCCTTTATCGTCATTTGGTGCGCTCCACTTCGCTTACGTATAACCATTGTGTTTACAAATTGCGCAGCGCCATCCGAGTGGGAAGCTGGTGTAGCCGTTGTTTATTTATGACTTTTTTGCGGGATACCTCTGTCGTATTTATTGCGTTTTATTGCCAGTCGTCTCTGTAAGCGGTCCTAACAATGACATAATTGTTTTATGTTTTTAAGGCTATATTTAATAAGCAGCGTTGCCTGTCTTTATCGATTTGTGTCTGTGCTTGCAACCACCGCCTATATTTTTTGCTAGACGAATTTTATCTCTTGCACATTTCATTTGTTTAGTTATATCGCCTAATAATTATGCTTTGTTTAGTTATTCGTCCATTCAACCTTAGTTAACATATTTCGACGTATCTTTTTTTTAGAAAGAAATTTTCGTTCCATCGATTTCGTATTTTATTACGCTCGATATTAAATTGTAATCCGTATTTTATTTCCTGAAACCAGTACTGTCATTTAAAAATCAGTGTTGCGTTGTGTTTGATCAATGTTAAACTAATAGAAGCAATGCGATATGGCCACCGTTGAACTGAAGAGGATGGCCGATTCTATAAATAAGTTTGGATGTAGCGCGTTATCCTTGTTTCATTTCTAAATCGTTCCGTTTTGTTGGTTTGTTTCTTTTTCTTTTTTTTGAAGTTCCTGCCTATTTTGAACTTGTGCAAATATGTCAGAGCGAACATTTGCGAAGAACATTTGCAAATGTTCAAAGAATTTGTGCAAAGAACATTTGCAACTGTTTGCATATGTATCCAGATATTTGTTTTTTCTCGCGTTTTGCTCTGAGAAGCCCTTTTTTCTAATGCAAAAAATTGAGGAAAAGAGAATATTGCAAAGAAGTTATGCCTGAAAAAAAAGAGGCGTTGAAGGGAAATTACTTTGTTGATTTGTGATCTTGTTTCATTGTGTTTGTGACCTATTCTGATCCAGTGAGACCTTTCTGCTTTCTGCTTGACACATCCAATCTAGATTTCATTGAAGTGAGGAGTAGTTGCCAATTACTGATATCAGAGATTGATTAAGAAAGTGATCGTATGGGGTGATTTTTATATTCGATCGTCTAAGCACTTTTCGCTACTGGCCTCTTCAGAATATTTGTGTTCGTCGCTTATTTGGTCGTCTAAACATTTATTTTCGGGCAGAATTGTGATGGTGCAATTAAATGAAAAGCTCGCTGAGCATATTTTTCAATTAGTTTCACCAGCGCAAAAGTTTTATTTCATTATAGAAAGGCGAGCATGCTACATGAGCAAGTATTTTTCCTCAGCGGTAATCCAGAAGCCTAGGATGGTTTATTCCATTCTTTTTTCGCTAATCATTAGGAGAGCGAATGGTTTTATGATTTTTCTTACAAAAACTAGTTACGCCATTTTCATTATGCATTCACGAGGTTAACTTGGTATCGGCTGAGCCCAGTATAATACCTTGATATCGGGGAAAGCGTTTATAAAGCACTTCTTTCGCAAGCGCAAAGGAATATTTATGATCCCTGATGTGCTCAGCAACAGACGAGAAACCCATTCCTCTCCTCACCTCTTCTCTTTCTCCCCCCCCCCCCCCCCCCCCCCCCCCCCCCCCCCCCCCCCCCCCCC
>JPKZ01002688.1:199725-213775 GCA_000803305.1 Toxocara canis | reverse complement strand
CCCTCACTCACTTCACCCGCTGTTAGTTTCCCTTTGCAAAGTGCACTAGGGTGACGTCACGTCCACTTGTGTCTTCCCTGTTATGCCTGTCTACTTCAACGACGGTGACAATTCTCGAATCACTGAGGCGAGCATTGTGAAATTTTAGATCGTATAACCTTCCCGATAGCCCCACCCACCGTATCTCCTTTCGAACGCATCAAACCGACTGGCCCACCCCGGCCAAACTTATCAGCACTTGAAGACGTGAATGTTTCTAACCGATCTATTTGCTTCTTTCATCTGTCAAATTGCAGAAAAGCCCATTTCTAGTATATGGTTGGAGAATAGAATATATAAATTTTCATTATTTAGGGATACTCCATGAAAGAGGCAGCCAACGTTTTGATTTGCCGTGAACGTGTAGATATTCCGTCAAAATTTTGACCTACCGAGAACGTTTTAGTCTACTACCAATTTTTGATTTCTCGTCAACGCTCTGATCAACCGCGAATGCTTTGATTTGCCTTACAAGTTTTGTTCTGCTGAATAACGTTTAGGTCTCCGGCCAAAAATTTGAACTGTCGCCAACGTTTTGACTTGAGCCCAACGCTCTGATCCACGGCCAAAACTCTGACCTGCCGCCAAAATTTTGCGCTGTCGCCAATGTTTTGACTTGAGCCCAACACTCTGATCAACGGCCAAAACTCTGACCTACCGCCAAAATTTCGAGCCTCATCGAAATTTTGATCCGCAGCAAAATTTGTCAATCTGTCGATCTCCGACGAAAACTTGCCAATAATTTTGGGACAGAGATCAGCAGAAATTCGTGTACTTTGTATGACATTATCAAATACTACAGAATGCGTTGCATGGGAATTTTTTTTTCATTTGGTCCATTCGCTATGTGGTAGTTAGTTTACCGTCTTATTTTAATTTATAGATCCTGCCAAAAATTCATACTCGTTTACTATTTACTATTGTCCCTTCGCGTATTCATAGACAAAAGTTCTACTGGAGTGTTGATGTTTGGGTTATGACTTAAACCTACTTAGGAAATTAACCAGCGAAACGATCGGTTAGTAATGAGACGATCAGCGTGTCGTTTCGTACAAAATTCCATCAGAAAAAAACAATAGTTGGAACCAATTTCCTTGTTCCCTCGGCACACCATATAAAGAAACTTTTTACAAAATTATCCAACTTCATTATCGCGATGCTATATCGACTAGCAAAGACAAAAAATTGGATTAACTGAAAAACTGCGAAAAAAACAATAAATGCGCAGTGTTTTTTCAAAAAAGCAATTGTGAGTTTCAATTAGCATCCTGCGGAAAAAACAAATCCTTGCGAGTATACATGTGAGACTTTGACTTTTCCAGCGGAACTTTAAAAAGCGAAGATAGATCTGTACCTTTCTCTTCCGACAATTTAGCGGTGAGCAATCTCGTGTATATATGCATATATATATATATATATATATATATATATATACATATATATATGAGGGGATGCAAGGGCAGCGGTACAGAATGGGAAGTAATAAAATTGTCCACAAACGCGAGAATGAATTCAAAAAACTGGAAGATCGCAGAATAGAGCGTTGATTTCTGGTCAAGTTATTACTTGCACCCACCCATTCATCGCTAACACTGAGTGGGAGTCAGGCTCTATCACCAACCGTTAACACATTAAATACAGTACGGTGCTTATAATTAAATGAGTTTTAAATGAAAATGAAGCGAGTAAACGCCAATGATAGAAGCTTACTAGCAATCATATGATCGGCATACAGCCGTATACAGCAATGCGTTTATATTTACAGCAGAGAACGACGATTTACAATCAACTATGGTTCACTAATGATCATTATAAACACTGTAATCAGTGAACGCTATATGTACTTTTTTTTCGGAAATCACTTTGTAAAATTCATTTTTTTCAAAAAAAAACAAAGAGCGAATTGATGAAATGATCCAATTAAACGAGTTGGCCTGTTTAGAAAATACTGAAAAATATTTATCGCATCGTTTGAATCGGCGTTCCACAAAAATTCTGACGAAAACTTAAAAAACGTTTTAAAATTTGTTTAGACTGACAACAGCTCTGGTCTCTCATCGATGCGCCAAAAAGAGTAATGTTGTCGACAAGTAAAAAAGTGTTTCTTATATTCGCAAAGTAATCGAACGAGATAATCGATATAGTATCGTTTGCTAGTAATCTAGCACCGAGTATTTTTAGAATGTTTTTTGTCATGCTCATTTTGAACGTACTTTTGTTGCAGCATTGAACATTACCCGCACGCAAGTGTATCTTATTTCTAAAAAAACACAAAATTTTGGTCTTTTATTTGACGTTTTGATCTCAAAATTTTGGCTAGGGCTTTCGTTACATGAATCTCTACTTTAATACTAATCGATTTTGTTCGTTATTTTAATTTATTGTTTATCGTCATTAATCATTTTAAGTTTTAAATAATTATTATTTATTACTTAAGTTTACTATAAACCATTATTCATTTTTTAAAATTTGCATATATATGTTTTTTGTAATTTGATATATTGATGACTATTACTGATTATTTAAAGCTGTAATTAATCATTATTTGCTGCACTAATCTCATGTTTATTATTTGTTCCAACAACTTTTATTGTTGATTTAGCCATTCTTCTTGATTTAGCTTTTTTCTTTATTGATATATTATTAATTTAGCCTTTCGTTAATTATTATTTGTTTTTTTTTAAATTAGCAACTAATCATTGTTTATTATTTTAACTGATACCATTTTAAAATTTAAACAAAATTTCGACACAGCAGCTCTTTATGAGTCTAAATTCTATGCTGCGTACCCATTCAAAATTAGAATTTTAAAAAATTGTTTTGCCCAAAGAGAAAGGAGCAGTTTTTTTCGAAAGCAAATCGAAGCCGGTCTGGAAGCCCTTTATAGATTGTAATTTGAAATAGAAACCAGGTGGGATTTTCTGCTCCTATTGGGAGGCTGTTCATTAAGCCGGTTTCAAAATCCCATTAAACATTTAAATCGTCACCCCACTGACTATTCTTTTACGGTTATTGTCGAATTTGTGCATCTTTAAAGAAAAAATTTCGCAATATTTTAAACCTCTATGTGCAACAATTTTTTACTCTCGCAGAGAAAACACAACAATTTCGTAATACCCAGTGTCTTTTAGAGAACGTGTTAGTTTTTTTTTTTTTTTGCGTATTGATATTGCATATGCTTTACGTGTGGTTCACAAAAGAACTTTTATTAGCGGCAGAAAAAGCTTATCGATATGATAACATTTTAGAGTCGGATAATAAAGTGAATAGGTAATGTTGAGAGCAGTTCGGCTTTGCCCGATAAGGTTAGTGACGAAGACGGAATCCAGGATAGCGCAACATTTTCCTGTAAGCATATGTCTTGTCGTCATAAAAATGATTTCTACCCAACCAATGTCATAAAAATGATGCAAAAGAATAGATCTCACCTAATAAGTGTAAAAAAAAAAACTGCATGATCAGGTACTAAATGTCGCCGACACTCTAGGATGATAGTGATCGAAGGCCATACTCTGCATTAGTAGTGCCCCCACTGAATGTTTTTATCGAAGAGTTACTTGTATACACCCAAACAAAACCATGAAGGACACAAGCCAATGCACTGCTCTCAAATGATCAAACAATGCTTTTCTCTATGTGGGAATGTCGTTTCTCTTATTAAAACCTTGAAAATGCTCAATGAAATGCGTAAAAGAACATAAATCGTCAAAGTTAGAATAGAACTCACTTAATAAGTGTAAAAAAAAAAACACTATTCATGATCAAGTACTAAGTGTCGCCGACATTGTAAGACGATAGTGATCACTGTAAGATGATAAGACCACATGAAGCGTTGTTTTTGGTATAGCTGAATAATTTTGCACACTGTCGGCCGTTCATTCTTTTCAGAATTTTCTTTTTTTCCTCACGTCCACCCACAGTTCTGCTTATAGGTGGATGGTGAAAAATGAATGTTGGAAAATCACAAGTACTTCTGCGTTTTTTTTTTCATTGGCTTACATTGTTTAGATATTAAGGAAAGCTACGGAAGTTAAACGTGTACCAGTAGAACGATTCACCGGTTTGGATAAAGGCAAAAATCAGTTTAATTAGAAATATTGGGATAGATAATAATTTGAAGGATGTATAATGGCAATAGGATATGCAATTCTAACATTACTTAATATTGTTAGTTCTATCATGTTTAATTCTTTAGTAGTATGTAAAACAACTCCTTATCATACAAATAAAATTCCAGACGACCCTTTCTTGTGTTATGACTTTTAACAGAACAACTTGATTTATTTTGACCCTGCAAGGTCATGAAAAACTTTGAAAAAAATGGAACCTACTGTTTCCTACTCTCTGTATGGCATACATCCCGTTGTGGTTTATAGACGAGAAGTAGAGGACTCAAGTGAATCTAGACTACCTGGTAAAAAGAGTAGTTCAAAAGAAAAGTGCATTGTGATGCTCGTTATATTTAAAAAAAAATGAAAGCTAAAAACTTACTTGGTTTGTCGCTTGAAGTTTGTTTGCAGCTCGTGAAACGCAACCGACTCCGATCAGATTAACGAACGTAAATGTTATGGACGCAATGAGAGCTCTTTTATAGCGACAAACACTGATAATCGAATACGTTTGTCTCTACGTTTTGTATGTCTTAAGACGCCAAATCATAAGACTTGCTTCTATTTTAAAACTTAATTTGATTCGGCTGACGGTCTCCTACTAATCAAACTTATCTTGTACACACTCGTTTTGTTTATCAAAAAGCCGTTTTTTTCTTTTTACAGTGATGTTTTAGTAAGCTGCAAAATAGCATAACGAACATTTAGTGGAGCATCGGCATTAGATCTCAAGCGGTTATGCGACTAACCATGGATACAGTTTATAACATATACACGTATGTTTTATCAGTGAAGCGATTTATGGAGCTCTTTTGAAAAACTTTTCGAATTTCTTACTTAATATTTATGGGTTTTTTTTTTTCGATGGGCACAGATTTTATGTGTATTCTGCAATTGGCATCATTATGCCATGTGAAACGGCGAAATTTTTGAATTTTGCTTTTCATTTTTTTAAAAATTTTCTTAACAAAAATTCACATTAATAAAGCAATAACACTTGAATGCAGGATGGTTATATAAGATGAGGTCTCCTAGCAGTTGTCATTTGATCATCCCACAAAGAAACCTTATAGAATTTTATCGGAAATGCAAAAAAATAAATTCTAAATAGAGAATATTCAGTTATAATTCGTCTCAAACTTCAACCGGGAAAAAGATTAGATGAACAGAATTGTTTAGTGAACGCAATCGAAGGTTTCACCGTCCAATTCAACTTCAAGATTTACAGTGCCAAGATCGAACGTCTTCGTCGGTATGCGACCCGAAGTAATGTATTTATCTGGTACACTGATCACCCATTTACGAGGACACGGCTGAAAAATTTAAAAAAAAAATTGGATACAACTACTCTATGTCACTGACGTATCAAAATGAGGGATAGGAGGGGGGGGGGGGGAGGGGAAAGGATGTGGTGGTGAGTTGTTTAAGCGAACAAAAAGCCTCGATTTATCCTAGTTTTCTGTTTTTGTAAAGCATTTCTGTCTTTAGCATGAAAACGCAACAAACTTCTAATTATTAGTGTTTCTCACAGTTAACGCAGAGATCTCTCTTGCACAAGGTGAACTGTGGATAGTTAATTAGGTAAGTTTTGGTGTTATCGATGATGTTTGCAGTATAACTTAAACCACTGCATCATGCTGCAAATGAAAACGTCCAAAATCGAAATATGTCCAAAATGGAAATATGTCCTGAACGGAAATATGTCCATACCCGAAATAGATGTATGTCCGAAACAGGAATATGTCCAAAATGGAAATACGACCGGCATTTCCAATATGTATTACAATATGTCCAAGATGAAAATAAAAATTCATAAGGCTTACATTGAGCCCCTTATTGCATTCATGGTATATTTTCAACTGCGGATCGATAGTTGTTAATTCGGTTTCATCACCTGACAAGCTGAACTCGCCATGTTCGTCTGTGTAGCCGCTATCCATCTCATCATCTGGATCTAACCCTGCATCAAAGAATACGATATAATTCCAGGCAAAACTTTTGAGGCAAAATAATTTCTCGCTCCAAAAGAGAAACAACTTCTCATGAGGAGGCTTATATTGAAGAGCATACGTTACATTATTTATTGCCGTCATCATTATTACTGCAGAATTGTTTGATACGTTTGTAAAAGTTCGCATATGGCGAAGCAATGGATTAGTTTTTAAGGAAAACATACGAGTTTCAAATCCCTTAACGCTTCATCGTTTCATTTTAGATGAGCTTCTGAAGCGGAAACAGTTTCTTTAAGTAAAGCTCCGTATCGCACTCTCCGTGAAATTTTTGATTCATTGAGGTGACGCTGACCATGATGTTCATCATTCAAACGCTACAAAACTCTTCAACTTGATAGGAGTATCGTGAAACGCCGATAGGGTTTGCCTGCCAGGCCGAATATCCCATCGTCCCTGTGCATATTAAATCGCTGTAAAAGCGCATTATAAGATCACCATAACTAGGCCTATGCATCTGAATGCCTGCCTGTCTGCTTGCCCGACTGTTTGAGCCAACCAAAAAAGCTCACCCGATGAAATTTTGCAAACCCAGTCGGTTGCACTGCGAGGGTTCCGAGTTAACATAACGAGAACTGGGCACAACCTACGGATTTATGGATGTTATGGTGCATAAAAAATAATATAGAAGTAGGTTAGAGAAACGATTACACATGAGTTCAATTCTCCCTATTAAAACGTGGACTTGTAAGATGCAGAATGGTGCAGCTGAAAGGCACATGTCAGCGGATTAATTTCTTGACCAGAGACGAATTTTCGGAAAAACATGAAAATTCCAGAAAAATGGACACCAACAACGATGGCAGTCCCGATCTCCGGAAAAGATCGCTGTACGGATATCACCTTCTACTATGCACGCAGGAAAAAAACGTGTGATCAGCAAAAAATCTTCCTCTCTCTCCATCCAATAAGCTCATCGATCTTTAATCGAATTAAACGCACAAACGGGTACACATATATATGCATGAATACGAGTATTTAAGTTGTTATAGCTTGTCGACGTGTAGATCTGAGTAGACAGGTTGCCTATGTGAAGTGATGAGGCGACGATTCCAGGCGTGACGAACGTATCCAAAGAAGCGCTTATCCAGTAGTAACATACACACACGAGACACGACTTGCAACACGACACTTCTGATGCCAAAGGCATCGGTATTTATACACAATGGGAGACACCAAGGGAACCAGATAGAAAAGAGGAAGGTCACTGGCGAGGCAATAAGAGAAAAGCGAACTGAAAACAATCGAAACGCTTTTTGAGATCAAATGTCACCTTGAGGCAAAATCGATCTAATTCGCAATTTCGTGTCGCCTCGTAACATAAGTGCACCATAAGAGTACTTTTAAATACTATAAAAGCGTATTTAAAATAGAAATTTGCAGAAAGATATCATAAAGCGAGAAGAAATCACATAAAAACCTGCCAGTATCTTTGTCCATCAGCTTTACTTTAATATTGGCTCCTGGCATTGTACCGCACATTAGTTTTCCCTTTACTGCGATCGATTGTTGCCGAAAACCCTCACTGATACCGATGCTTAGAACGCATAATGCCGCAAAATAGCGCTTCATCTTCCTATAACGATTTTTCGGTCAGTGATATCACTCCGCTGTGGAGTAGTTTCTGCAAAAAAAAAGGAAAGCATCAAATAAAAGCTACGAAAACAACCCTATCGAGCTTTTCACGGAGAGAATTTGTACTAGATGAATAAAAATATACATTAGCAAAGTTGGTACGGTCATAAGGTTCAAGAAAGAAATTCACATTTGACTTCAGGTTGCAAGTTGTACTACACATTGTGGGTGGCACTTCCCGTAGTGAAATCGAATTGTAGTTAGGCAAGCGGCTAGAATTTGTCATAAAACCTTAAAAAAACGAGTGGTTCTTTTGGAAGGTATTACACGCAACCATTGTGCATTATTAAAAATAAATCAGCGTTTTCCCTACATGTGCGCATGCGAATATATCAATGACCAAAAAATTAATTAACAAAAATAAGCTAATAAAAGAAGAACAAACTTATCCAGAAGTACAAGGTGGGCAACGAACAAAAATACGTGGTGTATTAAACGCAATAGCAATTCGTTTACAGTTGTACAACTTACCAATACGGAAGGAAGTGGATCATTTGAACATAATTTTTGAGCTGTACAAAAGAAGTCAAATTTTTCGACTACGCGCCATGCGAACTGCGCACTTTCTAGGGATGGGCAAAAGTTTAGAAAATCAAATATGGATGAAGTAGGCATGAATTGAGCGTTACTGCTTTCGTACGGAAGAATGTCATTCAAGCACAGCTTAACGTAAACGCAGTTTGTTTACGGCATTCATCATATAACGCTTATCAGTTTGGCAAGCGCTCTATCATGACGATAGAAAATTTATTAGTTTTGTGCGCACATATGCATATGTTTATTCGAGCGCGAATGTAAACATTGGTGAGGGACCTTGCTCACAAAATATATTCGAACAAAGTAGATTATGCTCGGCAACAAAACAAAATTCAAAACCTATGAAATAGTAAAAAATTTGCTTCAATTTAAAAAAAAAAAAAATTAACGAAATAAATCTAGTTTCATATATTAGATGCAATTTTTTATTCAAATATTGACCAGAAAATGGTGGAAATGTTGTTGCACAACAAAGTTACCTCTTAATTCGGAAGAACTCGCTGACAATTAATTAGTGCCAGTTTTTCGAAATATTCAAAAAAAAAACATTAGATGTGACAAATGACATATGTTTATCTAACTTAAAACAATACTCACACTTCCAGCCGTTACGTAGATCCACAGCGTTATGGGTAGCAACTTTCAGTCGCTGTTACGCAACAACACAGTGGTCACCATTTAACCAGTACGATATCTGAGTTCATTTTTTTCGTTCTTCAACGAAGCTTCTCGAGACCAAATTTCGCTCTATGTGAACTACATCAGCCTATACCCGATTGCAGTTATGGCCCGCTCTTTGACCTTACTTAACTAGAACAAAACAACGATTTCAACAGAAAATGGTCCGGAACACCCACATCGTTCTCAGCAATATTCGTTGATGTTTGTGTTTTATTCCCGCACATCGACAACCTCTTCAAGTCAATGCGATCTACTGCCTTTGGCTTGATGAGGAAATTTGAAGCGAAGATTATAACGTAACAAGTGGAAATGCATGGCCGAAACTAGTTGGCAGAATATGAACAACTTTGCCCACTCACCCATCGAACTAGCCGAATTCCATAAACTATTCATAAGTGCCGAATACTCGAAACTTTTATCCGACCCAATTCGCTCCTTTAGATTCGTTTTTCTACGGGCCCAGTAAATGAGGTATGTAGGACGACCGGTTGATGACACGTGTGATTTTTCTCTCCTAAAACGACGTACGCCTTCCTAGGGTTCGAGGATTTGGTCCGCATCTAAATAGAAAGGGTTCCACATTAATATCTGCCAAATTTCTTGACTCTAACTTGAATAATTCCCGAGTCCAAACTATCGGGCAAACAAATAAATACTCAGACGTAAATAAAGATGCACAGATGTGATGCCCCACCATAATGCGCTTTGCAAAGTACACATTAACGAAAGTGTCAAAAAATTTAATACACTCTTTTAGTGACTATCACATTTTTATGGCAGCGAGCAGTCTTTCATGATTGCCGCCATTTGCATTCATTTCGAAGGCGAAAAAATCGAAAAAAAAATTATTTCAGAGATCGAACAAAATATTTTACGATCACTGCAGTATATAAGCGCGTGAAAATTTATCACCATATGGTACATAACATAAAGCAAGAATAACACGTTCAAAGAGCACTTATCGAAAAGAAAACTTAGGTGGTATATTAGTATGATTATCGTACCAACTTATCCACTTTCAGATTTTGGAAGAAAGCTAACGCGCTTCATCGGTATAAAACTAGTATAACTAACCAAGTGAATATCAGCTTTCATACCTAATTAATTTAAAAGAGATGCTTAAAGCTGTTGGACAACAAGGAACTGTTCGTTTCCTCACCTCAACAATGCCTTCTTGATCGAAAAAAACTTAAAAAATTTATAACACCGATGGCTTCACCCGAGGTTATACGAGGGACATGAGAAGAGCATCAGCGACGAAATTTTTGCTTTACCACAAATGTGCCAAATAACGGAATTCTCCGTTATGAAACAAAGACATGACGCTTTTAATTAACAGACAGCAAGCGTGACGAAAGACATGCTGAAGGATGGGCATTTAACAACATGATGAAATGCTGGTGAATTTTCTTAGTGCTATAGTACAATAAATTTCTATTATTGATAAATGGAGTTCTGTGGTCAGCTAAGGATTTATGTATACATATTCACGGTGTTTAACCTCAGCTATACCGAAGAAGCATGTGTATGGGTAATTTCCCCCTCTAAATCAACTCCAATTTCCTCTAAGTCCCTGCACACAACTCTCGAAAATTTTGAGAATTCGTGATGAAATTTGAAGAAACAGACTGAAGCATGAAAAAGGTAATTTAAAGAAATAGCGGCGTTCAATAAAAATTGAATCCTCAGAGTTTCGCATAGAAATCTGCTCGCATTTGAGAGTAAATGCGTGCGGCTAGGACATCCAATATGAACTGAAAATAACTGTTACAATTTCTCATCATCATTCATACAATAATATCATGCGGGAAATCGCGGCGTAGAAACCGTATTCCCGTCTCGAATTTTTGTGGGACGTGATAAACGAATGATTATTACATGAGAAATTTGCAGAATTCTTGAAAATGAATAGTCTCGATTCGATTCAGATTGTCCTACACTTCTGAAATGTACCCTCATTTTGTCATCACGATGCTTGGTATACACCAACGCATGGTCAATTCAGTGGAAATCAATTGCTGTACGAAGGATAAGCTAGCTAATGAAAGTCTCACCATTTAAGCGTCCTAAGGAGCAATATGCAAATGAACTTTCGTTCCACTAAGTAATATCATCGTTCCCCCTTCCCGGATTCACATTTGTTCGTATGTTCATATGATGAGAAGACGAGAAGAAATCAGGTGAGGACGGGACGAAACGAGCAAAAGTAATGAGGGGTGATTTCAGTGTGCAAAGCCTATGTTCCTTTATGCCTGGTACCAAGCACTAGCCACATGAAAGTAATTCGAACAGAATCAACGATCGAAGATTGATCAGAAGAAAGTGTTAGTAATCCGAGTGTGAACGCAACTTCTTCTTGTCGGATTGCCATCTTTTAGCTTCCAACCTACGTCGAGCATTTGCCTCCAACCTGGAAAAGAACTTGCAATTTATTACCGCAAGAATCTTCTGACAATGCTTAACTGGCTTTACTTGCTGTTCGACTACCGACTTGAGCAAATTTAAATCTAAACTGCGCAACAATCCACCTAGAATATATTTTAGTTGAACCATTTATGCCTAGCCCATCCCCTTTTCACGACAATAAATTCTAATTTCATAACGGTTCGCGTTCTCTCTGACGAATTTAAGGTTCTAGCAATATTAAATTAGGTCATGAGTCGGCTGGTAGAGCAGTCATAAGCACAAACCTTTCTCTCAAAATTTTCAAGTCCTCTTCTGATGGAGATCTTGAGGAGAATCTCAAGCTTTGTGCACACTCTTCCAGCATTCGTCGTAGTTTAGCGAAACAATCAGCCAGATTATCCGCCTTAAAAAAACCTCCGCAAAATTATTCTACAATTAAAATCAAACTGAGTTGAATAACCTTCAAATTCTAGTTGTAAAATCATAATATAACGTTCATTGTAAACTAAAATATGAATATTGTTGTACATCGCTTCTCTTCCAATTCCTAAACAGCTAGATATTCTACGAAGCCACAGTTGTATTTGTCATTAGAATTTTCTATGGTGGACATATAGCGCATAATCTAAATCGATGCCATATGAAGTTCTTTAAGATGACATTACGGAACCCTCCAGTGAATGCTTCTCCCTCTTCCGAGTAAATGAAATTGCCATTAAGACGCGGACTCTCTCCTCATTTTTTTGCAATGATATTTTCCAAATTTTCACGAACACAGATTCCTTTGTGGACAACAATGTCGATAACACTCAACCACCCTTTTTCGCATGAACACTGCTTGCATTTTTTTTTCACGAAAAACAATATGAACATTTTTCGTATTCCTCGCTTACATTCTGCTGCGAACGCCATATCGTGCTTCCGGGTTTCGTCATGCTATCGTACTATGCCAACATACAGAAAAAAAAAAGCGAAAATAATTTCTGGTGCAGTGGTATCACCAAAAGAGCTATATAACTTTATCAAAATAAAAGCAGAATATTCTTCTGGTTGATATCACATCTCCCGTGGTCGCATACGAATGTATACGATGCAACAGAAAAGATGTTAGAAGCGATCGCTCAAAAACATACGCATGTCCCTCTTCACTAAGATAGGTTTTTGAGTACTAGTTTCTCCAACAAAGAAATACCGCTGGTAAAGTTTTTGTTTTACGGCATAATTGTTGAACTTATGTACTCACTCCTTCTCTGCATACAAATCAACGAAGGTCTCGAGCGGAAACCCTTCCAAATGTATAAAGGACGAGAGTGGGAAACGAAAAAAAGATTGCCTATGTACGTTTGAGACATACAGCTGAAAAAAAAAAGAACATAAATTGTTGGTCGTTTTAAGGAAACATAGTCTGGTCAGTCGAACGACGCACCTGATATCTTGTCTTGTCGGAATGCACAATGACGACATCATCACTAGAAATGAAACGTGCGAACTTGGAGCGGAATTGTTCACGAATTTCTTTCGACAACCAATCCGCCCTATCCAAACTAAACCGGATCTCGCATTTTGAATTTACTAAAAATGCATCTGATGAACAAAAATTTGGTGCAGAAGAAGAAAGGTTTTTCACAAGACCACTGAAACAAATATATGGCTGCCACAGAAGGTTATTCATGAGAGTTAAAGTGAGCTATAAGGTAATATAATCGGCTTGTTTATATGGACTTAAAAGTCTCGGTACTACTCCACATAAGCGTACTGCTATCATCTGCCAAGCACCACGATATTTTCTGAAACGCGCGTCATTTGGCGTTTAGCGGAGTCTCTTTGTGAAAAGTATCGTATTCGAAAAAGATCTGATGCAACTAGACGATGAAAGAGTAGATGAAAAATGTTTTTTTCGAAAAAAAAAAAAACAACCAATGAACAGGTTTGGAAATGCCGCAAAAAAAGAGCGCTAGAAACCAACCCATATTAACGTTTTGTCCACCCGGTCCTCTGCTTCTCATGAATCGCTTTTCCACTGCATCTAAAACAACTCATACCGTTAATAGTTTCGTAAACTCCCAAAGAAGTGTGTTCAAAAAGCGAATAAGATGTTAAAATTTTAATGAAATAATTAATATTCAAGTCACCTAAGTCTATTCTCATAAATCGCTTTACCACACTCAGCATAGTCGCAAATCGCAGCAGAATTTTCGAGCACGAGCAACGAAAAAAAAACCATATAGGCGAAAGAAAATTAGGTATGAAAGACGATGAAAATCGAAAAATTTGGTAGCTCACCTGGTGGAATAATTCCACCGAAATGTTTCTGTGTCGAAGTGGAAGCCTGCAAAGCGGACAAACAAAAATAAAAAGCTGCAATTCTTGATAATCTGTTATGATTAACTTACCGAAAATTTCAAACTATATGACGCGTCATCCTATCGTTGCCCAAAACTTCAACAATAATAATATAATCAATGTGTCTAAGCAAGATGTTAAAAAATTTCTAAAAATTTTAAGCAACAAACTCTTAACATTTTTATCAACGATTCAGTGGCACTGAAACAACGCGAAAAATTTAGAAAAAAAAAACAAACAGCCATAATGAAGTTTAACTCTTCAGCGAAAAATTGCCGTTTAATTCAAACA
>JPKZ01002688.1:182482-197737 GCA_000803305.1 Toxocara canis | reverse complement strand
GGGGGGGGGGGGGGGGGGGGGGACAAGCAAACGTCTCAAATATAAATAACTAGTGAAATTAAGCCTTATTAACTAGTGTTTCTAATCTGATCGTATAATAAGTCCGAGGTTCGAATGGAATAAACGTATATTTACTGACTTATTCTACGGTTATCAAGTCATACTCATAACAAAGAATCTTCAAATTTGGGTTTGTTTACGAAGGCGGACGGGATATGGGCTTGATAAGCAGAAATGTTAGCAAACAGACGTCTGTTGCACATCAGTTTTGAACGCATTTCGCGATCGCACTTGAAACAAGCTTACGAATTTTCGTTATGCTTTTTAATTTCTCAGTGATAATAACATAAATGAATGTTTTTTTCTTTTCTTTGTTTTTTTTCTTAACGAAAATTAAAATTCCAGTTTTTTATTTCGTCAAACCCGCTTCTGACCTCTTGGACACCGATCGAACTACCGCTTTTTTCCTAATTTTGGTTATGCTAGCACTTCCTTCAAAGCACGTCCGATGATATATTCCCAACATTCATGTTTTAGTTATGTTGAACGAAATTTTACGTTCGGTCCACTGAAACGGTATTCATAGTCAGGGAATGCAGAGAAGCCGACAAGGGACGAAGGGCCGTTTTTTAACTCCTCTTTGCTGGAACTACTGAAAAGGACAAGAGGAAAAGTGGTTGAATGGAGGAAGTACGAATGTCGTTCGATGTTCGGATAACAGAATCATGCCTAGACACCCAGTTTTGTCCCGATCTGGGTGAGAAGGAATTATCGAAAACATTCGAGATTTTCAAAGTTTGACTTGCAATCAACAGATAAAGAAGTACTGAGAAGAAAGGAATATTTAAAGGCGCAAATGATACTGTTTTCGTTCGGCATTCTTTAGCTAAGTTGAGAGAGTAGCACTGAATATTTGGAAATTAATTTCAACTCGTCTCCTCTACTCTTATTGAATATGTCCAGCTTTTTTGCTAGGGTCACCGTTAAAATTTACTAATCATATCGTAGTTTTTAAAAAACACTTTTAAAATAACAATTATAAAACTTGTTGAATAGATTTTGATGGCAAGTAGGCAATAATTATCAGCAGTAGTGTTTTTCTTTCTTAAAAAAAAAGCTTTATTCGTTTAGTGTAGTTTCCGAAAAACTTCCCAAAATGTGACTTGTTTAGCTGGTCGATGTTTCTTGTACGTTATACAATCTTTGCTTCATCTATAGCACCTTCACAATTGTTTTCCCACGTATTACAGTTCTTATCTTCTCGATCAGTGCAGCTGTACTTGCGATAATATTTTTCCACCTCTTCCGATTTGGCTCATTTGAACGTCGAGTAGTGTTGTTCCCCTCGATAATTCTTACATTTTTCCACCTAACATATTGTTTAATGTCTTCTTGACGTCGTACTTCTTCACTCCGTTCCAGTAATACTTACTCGTACTTTTGTGATTCTTTTATCCTTCGTTGAATATACGATAGTAATTATCGCTTCCCTCTTTAGGACATTTGGTTCCGTCTTGCTGCCTATGATAGGAAAAATTTGCTGCCTTAAATATCTGTAACTGCACTCTGCAATCTATGACTGGACTCCGAATTTTAGTAATAGTCATCCTTGGCCAATAAAAATCTGACTCATAGGATATAGTTGAAAAACATCGAGATATGGTGATTCCGAAACTGCCTTAATGTTTGCCTTTATGATTTTTCTTATTCGAAGCGAACTTCACAAAACACACCATCGTTAGGTAACTTCATTGTAGTATTATCGCAACAGCGTTTAAGCATGCAAGATAAAGTAGCACCGAAAGAGTGTGGTTGGACAGGCACATACAATTTATACTTTTATAAATCGGTTTGTGTAAAACGTGTAACGCCTATAATTGCCCAATTTCTCAACAATGCTCGCACAATGTTGTCGCACCATATTTCATTAATCACACAATATGTTTCACTTTTTTTACGCTTCTCACTTATTGAGGCTGTTAGGTGATGCTACTTTTTTTCTGTTTTTGTTTTTGCTTTTTTTTTTAAACGGTACGCTTGCCTCTGATTTAAGATTATGACTGAGGACATACTGGAAATTTGATTCCACCAGCATTCTTTCTACATCTCATTCTGTTGGTTGAAAAGTAGTGAAACTGAGAACTCATTTGAATGGCACAATTTTTGCTTGTAGGAGTCAACTCCGAACGATTTTAAATGAACACACGAACGTATCGAAGCGATAGGAGTTCATGCGATGAAAACCTCTAAGAAGCCCTAGCGCCCGTTATGCCAAATATCGCCAGTCCATACTGAAGATGACGCGCGTCGAGCCCTTAACAGTCAGGAAATTATAGATATGCCAGTGCGTGTGATTTTTGCGAAATTAAATATCTGAAGTCGTTGCTCGGCGAGACGTCTTATGCCGTCTTAAAAAAATAGAAAAGCGTGCATTTTAGAGAGACCATGGCGTCGATCGGTGTGGACGATTCAACGGACGACCATCTTCCTCTGAAAAATGAAGAGGAAGAGAAAACGAACCGTTTCGTAAATGGTTGGTCGCTTGGTCGCCTTTATGCTCTTGGTACCCATACTTCTCAACCAGATGAACGCAAGTGCATTAGGAGTGACATAAGCACCAGTGTAGGGAGTCAAAAGTGCTGGGTGGAACACACGTTCAGCAGAGCCCACATATGCATGGAACATGCAAAATATTGCGGGAGAGATCACTGGTCGCCTCAGTGGTGGTAAGCAGCTTTCTACCACCACATCGCCCATATTGCAAAAACATGTAGAGCTCCTGTCTAGCGACGAATTGAAATTGTAATTGCCGGGATGGAACGTCTCTCTGCTCCTGTTCCCGGCCACCAAGTAACGCATTTACATGGAGGCAAAAACTTATTTCTTCTGAGACATGTCTGCTCAACAGTCGGTAAAATTCAAATTGTTTAAAGCACTTTGAGAACAATATTACGTCAGCTGCATGCTGCCATTTCTTTTCTGTCCCCTATATTGTTTTTTTTTCATCCCAGTTCGTTAAGCCACCCGTCCTACAAAGCGAAAACTTTTCATTCGCTGGAGCAAAATCCTAGTTTTTTCTCATTTCGGGAGCATTTCGGCAACGGGAGGAAACCCCGACCAAAAAGTCGACCAGCGTTTGCAATGAGACCCTATAAGGGAACAATTTGGCGGTGAGATGGCAACCACGGTTTGATCAAAAGAGCAACAGAAAGTGTCGGTCAGTCGCTCGAAAAGCAGATGTTTTTGCATAATTGCGGGTTTATGAAACGTGGAGGCCAGCGGATAATTTTTTCAGGACATTTCTTCGTGAAGGGAAGGGGAGGAACTTTTGTCCTAAACTCTGTGAGCGATTAGCCCAGATGAACTCTATCCAGAAAAATTCACGCCAAGCGCAGGATATGAACAAGAACGTCGGGGAATTGTTTTCCGTTAAAAAAGTGATATGAACCCTCATTTGGAGTGCAATGGGATTGCATAATTGCAGAGAGCAACGATGGCTCACTGTTTCACTTTTCCGTTAAAAAAGTGATATGAACCCTCATTTGGAGTGCAATGGGATTGCATAATTGCAGAGAGCAACGATGGCTCACTGTTTCACTTTTCCGTTAAAAAAGTGATATGAACCCTCATTTGGAGTGCAATGGGATTGCATAATTGCAGAGAGCAACGATGGCTCACTGTTTCACTTAACGAACGAGAAAATTTCATATTATGTTAATTTTCTATGCACAAACCGACCGGGGTTACACTTCAGGATTGGAAAAGAAGGCTACGTCAGTACTTGAGGAGCCTGGAGAGGGGGGCAGCGCGAACAAGAAGCCGTTTATGACAAGGGGTGCACGCATGATCATCATGCTTTCGATGACTTTCGCGTTCTTCGTCGTTGAGATGGTATGTGGCTATCTGTCTCATTCGATGGCCCTCATCGCCGACTCGTTTCATATGCTCAGTGACGTGATGGCACTTCTTATCGCTTTTATCTGCCTCAAGGTTCCCAATTTTTTCAATATATGCTCACTAGTATGTCGCTGTTTCCCCACTCTGACATGGGAAAGCAAAAAAACTGTTCATATTTAACGAATTAGGTAAGGAGAGATTTCACAAGAAAAAAAAGACAGGTTTTAGCAGAGAACAAAGATGATTTTTGGGGTGAACATAAATTTTACTCGGAAGGTTCGCCTAAACTAAACAAAAGCTGTTCCCAGTCACATTTAAGCGAATAAGGTGAGGTTATGGGAAGTGAGAGGGCGAAGAGATTCGAATTTTATGAGTCTGTTCCATAGAGCCAACAATGCTAACGAGTCTTTGAATTGCAGTCCACGATGTGTAGAGCGGTTGTTTGATTGCAAAAGAATGCCTTATACAGCAAGTTTTTTTGAAACCCTGAATGTATAAAAAAACGCGTAGAACGGTTAGCGGGCGTACAATAGAAGTTTTGCACTTTATAAGGGATGGCAGTAAATCGAAAAATTAAATAAGAAAAGCAAAGATGCACCAGATTATAGCGGAATCATGCTTATTTGCATGATGTTGCTTGGCGGACAGCTGATGCTGTAACGCATATGTTGGTCCCAAAACGTTGTCCTCTACAAAAAACGCACACCAGCTTGTAGTTTTATCACATTTTCTATTCCATTAGACATTATTTCAATGATGTCCATGTGACTGCATTGCGTGCCGTACAATTTTTTCGAACCGAACAGTTATCAGATCTGCTTAGACGACTTTTATGCAGTCGATGCTGAACATCTGGCCAGGCTAGATGTTTTGCTTGAACAGTCGAAGACGGTCTTTGTGAGCTCACTATGAAAGCAGTGAGTGAGAGTAAATTAGTTTATATGGCAATTATTAGATGTCTGAGAGGTCGTCGAAGAAGAACACGTTCGGATGGGTACGTGCTGAGGTATTGGGCGCTCTGATCAACGGTGTCTTTTTGCTTGCGTTATGCTTCTCGATTGCAATCGAGTCGTTGACAAGACTTGTTGAACCGGAGAAGATCAAAGAACCCCGTCAAGTGCTCATCGTAGGCACTGTTGGCTTCTTGATCAATCTCATCGGCATGTTCATGTTCCACAGTGAGGCTTCTTTCTTTCTACTTTATCAGTTCTAGTAGAAACCTCAGAGCTTAGAGTATACTGGTACCTAATGGGAAGCTTTCAGTGAAGATAGCTGCTTAGAACAGCATTATTTAGAAAAACGGCTCATATTGAAAGAAACGGAGGGATGAAAAGACCTGTTAGGGGTTGCATTGCGTGCATCGGTTAGGAGCGACTTGATCAGCTGTAGAAGGGATCACTGTTTTATGAGGCCCATTGTGTAGGTGCCGCACGGCGTCTTATTTTTTTGAAGATGACCCAGACAGAGAGATAACTTTTTACTAATCGTTTCGACATACTATCATCATGATGAGTAAACGCCCTACCATGTCACGCATTTGCGCATGACTGATAAAGTTACTGTACTATTTTTTTAAATGAGTACACTTCTTTACTTTGATACAGTGCGTTGCGTTACTTCACATTAAAAATTGTATAAATAAATTTTATGACTGAAGTATGTCGAATCGTTGAGTAAAAAGGAACTCAGCATATTTCCACTGAAGTAATGTTGAAGTATTGTACTAGTGGGCACATTCGTGATGCATTTAACGACTGCGACAAATGATCGGAAGAAAGTATTCAAGCTGTGAAAAGTAACTGTGCGCCTGCTAGACCGTTAGAAGTTTATTAGTAAGAAGCAGTGACTATTTGTAATCTGATATTTTATGCGATTCGTTTTTATGCTTGAGCATTACGCGTTCGCATTTCTGTGAGCAAAACTTTCGAAACGTCATCACGTGCCGCTTTTCGTATCACCTCGATCCGTGCTTATGATTTTGTGTCGACGAGATTGTTAGATTTTAAGGTCATTCGCATGCACATGCAGACAACGAACGGGACACTCCGTCGAAACCACGTTCTGCCCGGCGTCAGACGCATGTTACAATAGATGGTCTCGAAAGCCAACATCTCATGTCTTCGCATCAGGTACGCTTCAATGTTCTGCAATTACTCATGCAAATATTTAAAATTAATTTTGTTGTATTAATCTCTTCACATGATGAATTTGGTGCAGCAGCGCAACTGGAAACAGTTTATTGCCGAGAAGAGAGGGGATAAGGAAACGTTGAGGACGATCGCTTTGGCCGAGAGGTTGAGTGTCACGGAGTCATTTTCGTGAGCGCATGTCTTGGACGATGCCAGAGAGGAGAAACAAAAATGTCTGCTGGAACGCAGCCCGAAAGAAATGAACCCCAGTTTGGCGTTGTTCTGCTTAAGGTCTCTAGATAGTTTTGATCAGTTTATGCATGCATTTCACACTAACGGAGAGGACAGTTTGGCAAGGGAGGGGGGGAGTGAGGAGGGAAATCTCGGCCAAATTGCCGCTATATTGTTTTTCGTCAGGGCTTTAGACGGTAGCCTGTTGAAGAACGGAGTTCCCGCAGAACACCGACCCCAGATGGACGTAAGTACCCTCGCAGTTTTCAGTTTTCAGGAGCGAGTCTCAAAAACCTAGCGTAACAAAAGCATAAGTGGGCTTTTCAAAGCAAAACATATTCAGTAGTCAGTCCTACGCATGCAGCGAAAATCACAATTTTTTAAATAAATATTTTCATCCTCGCTCGAAAAGAACATAAATTCTCGAAAAGTTTCGCTCAAAACACCTTCCTGAAATATACGTGATCTTATCGAAATGAAAGAAAAGGGTTTTTAAAATTTGGGGAATAACCGGCTTTGGTGATGGTAAGGCTCCTGTAGCCATTCGCTACACCCAGACGTTGCCATGTTAGTACTAGTAAATTAATTATAAAGCAAAAGGCTTAGAAATGATCTCTGAAAGTTTCTGCAGAGCCACCGGGCTGCAGCAGAACGCCCGTCGTTTTTTTTCGACATCGGCTGCAGGCGATTTCGGGAACTGGCTGTGGGTATCGCTTCCTCCTCCCATTTAGGGAAGCTTATCCATGCCTACCATTAACGCTGTAGTCCTTGAAGGGAGAATAGCCGATATTAACAAAAGAGGCTATTTTTGCAGGAAGGTGCGATGGCATTGGCACAACTTAACCACGACATAGAGAATGAGCTCTCTGGTACAGGCATGAGTGTAAACGAAGGGGCTAATGTCGATACGAAAACAAAGGGCAAGTCGAAGGGAAAACGCGGTACTCACCATGCATGTTTGCAAGTTTTAAAACGGATTAGAGGAAAGGCCGGTGGGGAGGAGGGGTTAACGGACTGAAAAACGCGTCTTCTTTTCGGATCTGTTGCATCCTCCCTTCAAAAGTAAAATGTCCTGCATTTCTCAAGAAGTGTGTGCTTCGTTGCTGGAACATTATTTGGATTACGTTCTATACAGCTCTCTCTTTGTCAAATATCGTTGCATTTTTTTTTCAAATGTATAAACCTCCCCAAAAACGGAAACTGCTTTGGTTTCATTTGCCAACATCTGTTACTAATATTGATTTGTGAATCATTTTTTATAGGCTTTTTTTAAAGTCAAAGTTATTTCGTACGCTTTCATGCGGTTAGTGAAAAGTAAACAAGAGCAAAGGCTTGGTTGCGATTTGACAACGAGTATTTTGCAGCTTGAAAAATTTTTTTGAATGTCTTCGTAGCTTGAGTTTCCAGTGGCTAATGCGTAGTCAGGCTGTTCCCTCGGCTCTTACAAGAGGACCTTTGATATTGTTTGAGAAAAGTATGTTCAGGGATGTCGACACAATTGAATATGCGAGGCGTATTTCTACATGTGCTGAGCGATGCAGTTGGTTCGGTGATTGTGATTATAACAGCGCTAGTCTCATGGCTTGTGCCGGGTCATGATATTCTCAAATTATATTTGGATCCAGGGCTCAGGTATGATTTTAAACGTCGCGTTGTGGTTGCTGCGTTTTTATTTTCCATTATTTTGTTGTATTTCAGCTCTTGCATTCTTTCCCTCTGTGAATTGCATCTCCTCAGATGTGACTTCTTACTTTTTATTTTTTCTTACTTTTATTTTTTTATCTTCATGATCTCCTGACAGGCTTTTAAAGTTTTTGGCGTGATTCAGCTGAAGCATAGAGTCAGGATCCATCATCCAAATTAAAAATTAAGAATGACAGCTTATCGCCATCATGGTCGGTAGGAATGGTGGTGGGCATTGGGTGGGGAGGGAGAAGGAGAACTAAATTCATGTCCCTTTCCAGTTTTTGTTTTCAGTTCCTGGATGCATTGACATACTTCGCAGCGAAAAAAAAGTCTATGCTTTCAGCGATGCCTCATCCTCGTTATGAGCGAGCTGTAGGCAGTTTCAAAAATACTTACTGGCTTAATCTTATTAGAAAATTATTCATACCCCTACACATTCCCTTCAAAGATTCATCCGCTTTCATCAGTGCGCAGTGCTTTATTGTTTTAAATCTGCGCTAGCGTCTGTTACATATTTTGCAGCCTCATGATGGTGCTTCTGCTTGTGGCATCAACATTTCCGCTGGTACGTGAAACGGCGCTGATTTTGATGCAAACCACACCAGGCTTCATCGAAGTTGAGGAACTCGAGAATTCCTTGCTGAAGGTCACTCAAAATTATGTTTTGATAAACTCTTGGGACTGTATTTGGATAAATCGATTGAAGTAGTCTGTATATTTGCCTTAAAATGTCCTAAGCGTTCTCCTGTTTTATAGTGGTCACGTTGTAGGATATTTCGCAAACAGCGGCATCCATCACCGGGGGAATGGGGGTGGTGGTGGGGGTGGGGGAGGGAGTAAGGATGAACGGTTAAAAGCATAAACCATTGCGGATATTTCGTCTTTGAGCCAAGTTCTTTGTTGTTTTTTTTCCCGCTGCTGTGAGACAGTTCAGCTGTTGTTTCCGTACTGTTTTGGGCGAAAAAATGCAAAAGGTTTGTTCTGGCAAGGCAGATGCTACCAGTTCCTATCCTTCATGACAGGTTTTCTTGTTACCATCTTTATTTTACTACATATCAAGCTGCAGTGACTTATTTCTCTTCATGACGTCAAATATAAGTTTTTAAGATTGATGGCGTGCTGGCCGTTCATGAGTTTCATGTGTGGCGTTTGGTGGGTGAGCGAATTATAGCAACAGTACATATTCGCTTCTCGGATTTGAAAGCCTATCTGGCTGCTGCAGATCAGATTCGCACTCTCTTCCATGATAATTGCATACACAGTACGACCATTCAGCCGGAATTCTCAGAGGTGAACTGTTTTGTTCTTCTTTAATTTGAATTTTTTTCAAAGGTTTGATATATTTGTCGTTTATTTTCACAATTTGTTTTTGATTGTTTTGGTGCGTAACTGACAAGCCGTAGAGCTTGGGAGTGGGATGGCCCGTTATGTGACATTGATTGATTTATAAAATGCTTGCATTGTTTTTGAATGTCCTGCTCATTTCAGAAGAATCAAGTGATGAGCTGAAGAAATTGCTTGAGTAGAACGACGTGCAGATGTAGAAGTACATTCCCATATTATTACTTTATCGTATAAAAGTTTCCTAAAAACGGAACCACACATTGTATTTTTTTTTGCACGAAATACCCTGGTCGTTGGACTTTCGACGAATAAAAAAACAAAGAGGGGGGGGGGGGGGGGAGGTGGGAGAGGGAGTAAGTTCTTTCTTTCTATGGTAGTTCAGTTCGGTGTTTGCTCAGAAAATGGCTTTTAGATGGTTGATACCCTGGGGTATAACGGTTCGCACTGTGCATTGGCGTGTCTTCCGGAGAACTGTAAGCGAACCGATGTGACATGCTGTCGACGAGATAGTCCGCCGTCCACTCGAGAACGTGAAATGGTCCATTTTTCTTACCATATATGCCAATCTTTTATGCTTCCGGACTGTGTCATAAAGGCAAGGATTTGTACGCGAGTGACTGTTACATTTCAGTTTACCAAAAGAGAAAGCTGAGACAACATTTCCTATCAAACATTCACCCTTTCAAATAGTTCATTGATAAATATAACTTATGAGTATTATTCGAAAAATGTCCCCATCGTCGCGGAGATTGATATTAGTAGTCGTGCTTCACCGAGTTTCCATTTCCGTTTGTCCGTATGTGGTTATTGGTTCAAGGTACCCGACCAGTGGCGTTCAAACGGCGAAGGAGAAGCGGGTATCGAGCGGGTTAAAAATTACCCGAGATTGTTTGAGTATAAAGAAAAGAGAGGATAAACGAACGACCTCCTTCTTTTCCGTTTTTTTTTTCTTCGAATATTGTACAGGAGTTGCCGTGTTCTGCCCTCCCACCTTCCACCCTGCATAAACCACTATCAAGCATGTGTTTACTGATTTCTCTAAGTGCCACTAGTTTTGGTACTTGGGACAGTGGGCAGCACATTGCCAAGTAGTTGATGAGCAGCCAACTAGGTAGCACCGAGTTTGATGCTAGGGGCACTATCAATAGATAGTTAACAAACGCTGTATATAAACACCTTCATCGATCTCATAGCGTATTCAGAATATGATGAAGTTGTTTCAGTTTTGCTTTTCTGATCTAGTTTTTAAGCTTCCATAACTATTTATTTCAGCATCAACGCGGAAATGGTGATAGCGGAAGTAACTGCTCAATGGAGCAAGCAGCGGGTGTTGTTTCTCATTAGTCTATTATGAATTGCGAGGTTTTTTGTTTTGTTTTGTTTTTGTTTTTTTTTCTTTTTTTTTGGGCGCGATTCCGATTAAAGTTGGCATCATCATAACTTTCGGTTTTTTCTTCCAAATGGCATGTGATTATTCATTTAGATGACAGGGAAGAGATTAGATACGGTTCTTTGCATATGTGTAAATTCGCGTTCTCTTTGCAAGCGAAGGTCAGAAAATCTAAACAAAAGTGGGATGTACACGGACGAGAAAATATTATGAAGTCGGTGGAACAAAAGTCGAGAGCGCGCTAATAACTTTTTTTTTTTGATTTTTTTGAGCCTTCGCTAATTTGTAATTTCACTTGTTCTTTTTAACGTTGTAAAAGTGGTGAAGAATAGAAGATAGAGCGGAATTTACGTTTAGAAAATGATTCAATGGAAGCGAAATACGGTTGAGACAAATGAAAGGAGAAAATCACATCTTATGAGGATATTCAGTAAGTGAAACAGAAACTTTTCACTGCTTTCAACTTCGGGCTGCAAACTTGATGCGTTTTTTGAGAAGTCTGTGTCTTTGCGATACAATCCCTCGGGGAATGAATGAGTCGTGTTTGCACAGCCGTGATCCAATTGTTTATACACAGTACTTCTAACCTGGGCAATCGGCTTTTAGCCCGAATGTCATTGTATCAGTTTTCGAGAAATATTTGGACTCAGTTCACTTCTTTATAGCTTTTGCTACTCTTATGTTGTTCCATTCGCTGTATTTAAGATGGGTTTGTCCAAATGTTTATTTTTTTAGAAATTTTTATGGTTGATTTCTTCGAGTCAAAAACTTAAGTCTCTTTTCTTTAACGTGAAATTTTCAGCTCTAGTTGCATCTGTCAGCTTCGACCTTACATATCGTGGTACGATCATAAACGGTGATCCTTTTTTTTCTGTTTTTTTTGCTCCCTAATTTTTAAAAGGTTTTTTACTGTACATGTCTACTCCGCCGTTATGTCAATTCGATCGGAAGTGTCATGGTAGCGAAGTATCACTTATTGCATTAAGTTGTTCTCCTATCTCAATTTTCTTTTCTGTTTAGAAAATACGAAAATGATTTATCAACTTTCATACACTGTTCATAACAATTTACAGTGTAGATTGAGCGCATACTTCGAAAACTGTGCCGCTTCCACACACTAGAGAGGGGCTGAATTCATCGCGCCTTTGCAAACACGCTTTCAGAAGAGGGACTGGATTCGACGAGGAGACCATATTGAGAGGAAGGGGATTGAATTGAGGGATATAAAGTACTTTGTTTGCCGGTTTTTGAAAACAATATGGTTATTGAATAGATCTGGCTTAAAGAAATTCGAAGAATGAGAGAAGAACAAAGCTTTTCGGTTCAACGGTCTTTTCGAATCATTCCATCGGGTCTTTGTTGCCGTTAAGACACTAGAGAGGAGTGGAAACTTTTTTTTAAAACTAACACTCCTCTCTCCACTTCTCGCTGTTCTTCGGATTCCTTCATATGCGAACTGTCTTTCAGTCGGATCGTTTGCCGTTATTTTTTTCCACATGTTAGTGTGTTTATGGCGCACACGTCGGTTACACTTATTTTTTTGTAATAGCGATTTCAACAATTTTAATTCTAACGCTTTTTCCTTATGGGTATAGGCGGCTTGAAAATATGTTCTTAGTTTTCGTCAGAGGGCTGCCGCTTGTTCAATATTAATTGAATTGGAAGGAAACAATTGCGTGGACAGTATGGAGGCAAATGTTAGATTGAGGTTTAGGGTGGCATACAAATTTCACATAAGGTGAAGAAGACATGGGGAACTTAACCTCTCATGGAGGAGAAATATAAAAGTGCTATCTTTTATATGAGTAAGTTTTAAAATAATGCGATGAACATGTGAGTAGGCTTGTCTGAGTTGTCGCTGTAAGGCGCTTTGCTGCTTTTGAATGTATTTCGATTTACGTTGTCTCTGCTCAAGACCAAATCAAGCCTGTTTCAGTTGTTTCATGCTCCACTTTTCCTCTTGTTAGATCTTGGTTTTGATTGGTTTTTTTTTTTTGGTTTTATTTCAACCATATACGTCGATGATGATGATATTGTTGTTGTTATGCTTTCTGTGAGAGCAAAATGCGTTTTCTCTAGACGTTTTACGCTGCTAAATTTGAGCAAACACGATTGAGCGTATTATGTTTTCTACTTTAGCGTTCGTTATATGTAGCGTATGTTGGAGGTATTTACCTGGTGGCTTGTTACTTTGACTTGATATTCTCATATCATTTTCGATCGTCATTTACGATTTTGTATGGCGATGATTTGTAAACAAATTAGATCTCTTTGTCTGCACAAATTTTTCGATCGCTTCTACGTTCCAATCTTGTCGTATTCATTAGATGCCCACCATTCTCGCACTCATTTCATATCATTGAGAATCTTAAAAAGGTCCTAGAGTTGGTATAACTATTCCTGCACTATTATATTACTTGTGAAAAGCAATTATGAAAATCGCATTCATACACTGTCTCTGATGACCATAGTAGTGTTTATGTTCACACATTGTTTCGCGTGTTGGATTATGTTGAGAAAAAAAAAACGAGTAAAAAGACTTGACAAAAGGTGAGGTGTTTTTTTGTTGAATTTTTTGAATAAAAATAGATTTATGCGATCCGGATTGTGTCAAAACGCTTGAATATGCGATTGGTTTCCCTTAAGACGCTTAATATTCATCACATTGTCATTTTGGGTGAAAGCTGTTTGCTCTGTATGAAGCATGCTAACTGAGAATACGATTGTGTTTTAGCTATGCACATTTCTATCCTCATTTAATCCTCAGTCTTCCTCGTTCAAGCAATTTATGAAAGCAAAAACAATTTTAAGCATTGACTTCATCAAGCTTAAAAAATAAATTATAGAAGATCGTTGATTAAATGTTATTGCGAAATTAAAAGTGCCCTCATTATAAGATGTTAAATCCGTTTTAGTGATGATGAAGTAGATATGAAAATGAGAATTTTGCTAAAATTTGTGTTTGCTTTATGGCTGCATTTAAGACAATCACCATATGTTCTTTATTTTTTGGGACGTTTTTGAATTGATGTTTTAATGTGTTTTTTTTTTTTTCAGCTGAAATCAACAAAAATTCGAAAAGCTTTTCGAAAGATGAGGGAAAATTATCGAAAGCTTATATCAAATTTCTAAACTGCAACAAGGGTATTACACATTCGTATCCTTCTAAAAGGTGTGAAATGTGATGGAGTTTTTTTTTCCTCATACGAGTATACATCATATTTGTTCAGACATTTATGTAATCTCTTCTCTCTTAGCCGATATAAGGCTAATTAATAGAAGTTGTAAGCTGAAGAGACGAGGCACATCATGCGTTGTGTTTCGTTTACTTAGTGTTTTATTAGAGCACAATACATCATCTTCTGACATCCCGAAACAGCAAGCTTGCTAGTAGCGACCAGTAGATATTAGGATCGAACTCAGCCTTTGAGGAAAATTCCAATTAAGAACACCTTTATGAAGATGTAATTGGTCTTGAAGTAGTGAAGGAGGTTCGGGTAAGCGTGATTGTCTGGAAGACGGGAAATATAGATATTAGATCGTTTCAACGAATCATAATAACCAACTGTGTAAAACATAATTGTTGTATGGCAAACGATCACCTGCTGTGATCAGCGTGTAGCTGATCGATTTTGGCTGCTATATTACATGAACGCTCAAATTGAGCTGTCATAGTCAAAATGCGGAATTTGTTATTTGCAGGTGCTGAGAGTTCTGGTACTTCCCCTGCAGTCGTTATTGCATCCATAATGCGAAGCGATCGCTCATTTGTTTTGAACGCATAGCGGTTTGCTGTTTTGGATTTTTTTTTTTCTACAAAAAATGTTACTTTCTTACCATTTCGCTTTATTTGCTCGTCTATATGCTCAGCTTACTTCTATTCGTTATGAAAATGTGCAATCGGTTTAAAAAAAATGCTTCACTAGTGTGCTGTGAAGCTGCCATCTAGGAACAACGTACATTCCATGGGATGCGTTTTACGAAAGCTTTTTGTTTTGGTTTTTTTTGTTTTTGCTGAATAATGCAGGTGTTAAGAAAGGACTCGACCTAATTGGAAGTTGAAGTAATGAAAAAAAATTTCGCTTTTTAAAACGCATCTTAAAAAATCGTTGCAATCGGTTAGCAATTATGATGTTTTACGCAATATTCTGTTTGTTGTTGAGAGATACATTATGATAGGCGACAGATAGTTTCGATGAGATTGTATGCTAGTCGAAGTTAGCTTGCATTGAAATACGAGCATGTTCAGAGTGTGTTTTTTTGTGTGCGTCTTATATGATGACGATACTCTGAGATTTTTTTATTTAAATGTACGCTTACGTAAATTATGAATGTATTTATATTCCGGTTTGCTTCTCAGAAATTCGAGTCTCGGTGTCTCTCTGATGTATTCGCTGTCGTTCGTTTTTTTTTTTTGAAATGCCTTTATAACGTCGCTATTTGTTATGAGTTTTTAAAACATTTTTAATCAGACAGCGCATAAAGTATTCGACCGTAGTATTTATTTATTTATTTATTTTGTACCATCGGTATTAAAGTCATGTCATGCGCCAGCAGCGAAGATTCAGCGTTTCTTTC
>JPKZ01002688.1:152905-174263 GCA_000803305.1 Toxocara canis | reverse complement strand
GGAGAATGTGAAACAAATGCAATTTAAAAAAATTGTTGTTTAATCGGTTTTGTTCTTAGAAGACTCAATGAAAAACGTTATATATTTGCCTATATAATTGATTCTGTACGTATTTTAGCACTATTAGAGGATCGTGATCGATACTACGATGGTAGTCATACGGCTCAATTGTTTTTCGATATGTACGATCAGTGCAAAAATGTTGAAGAACGAACAAAGGTCGCTTCAAAACCGATCTTTGAAACTTTAACGGAATTAGGCCAAGGTTGTTCACGTTTTCTTTAGCTCTCAATTTCTGAACTTAATTTTTTTTTAAACTTTGCGATAACTATCGTAACAGTTCAGATGCTCCTCTACTATGGTTTCACAGAGAAAAATAAAGTTACAGAAACGCTAGCTCAAGCAGCAACGATTTCATAACTAATGTTCATTCGAATAACACCGTTAAGAAATGCTGATGGCAAATCATATTCAATATCATTGCAATCAATGCGCAATTACGCGACTCGTTCGTTTATTCCTATTTGATCAAAAATGATCGACCATTTTTACTACGAGAATAGGGCTCATTTCCCCTACGTTTTGCTCTCATTCCCTTCATGACCATCCCTATTCGCATCCCCCAAGTCGACGGAGAGTTGGTTATCAGCAAATTTCAGCGTTTTAAGAGTCAGCCAGCCATATCCTGCCGGCGATATGCATAGGGAACCTTAAAGAATTTTCAAGAAGTAACTCATGAAAATATGCGATTTTTGGCACCCTTACAGTTAATAAAAACATTTTTAGTGGAGTTGAAGGTTGTTTGCAAAATTCCACGCGGGAATTCATAATTTAAGAGTTGTTTTTAATAACTTTTACGAAAATCCGTTATTGTGCAACAATATTTGTTTACAATCGCGTGAATGGTATATTTAAATATTCGATTGATCGGTCGTATAACATTTATCGCTGATAGAGCAGAGTGATTGATCAGTGGGACTACTGCATTGATACAAACTCTTTCGGTGATCGATAAAACTTTACTGCTTGTTTTGTAACTTTTTATTATGAACCTGTTTTATTAGAATTATGATCTTTATTGATTATTTTATGAGCAAAAATAACGATCCTATTGATGGCAAACGTTTATCACATATTTTCGAAAAGATATGTGCAATAGTTTAGTATTACAGAGGACTGAAATTACTAAAGTCTTCAAAGCAAACATGAAAGTGAAACAAATAAGTTCAAAACTAAATTCGCGAAATATAAGGTATTAACTTTTCGGGAAAGTTTTAAGAAAATTTAAACATTTTTTTAACAAGCGATATCCTACATTTAAATGAGGCTTCAATAGCGAAAGGAATGCTCGAACTTTTTTCGACGATATCTTTTTTTTTACGAAAACTTAGCAGATCGCAGAGTAAACGATGCGTTCAATGTTCTCATAACTTTGGGAAATAGTAATCGTGAAGAGCAGTTTCCGCAAGGGTTTTGCCCAGGAACAAATCCACTTGCCGATTTTATTGAAGGTTTTTTCGCCTATGTTGGTCACAATTTTCAAAATGAATACAAAGAGACCCCAAATTTGATTCATTTTTAGCATCAGGTTTAACGAATAGGCTGCTGGCAATGAAACCGACTCAGATATTCTTTAAATGGTTCATGGATCCAGATATGAAGAATGCCTCAATGAATCGAATAATGGTTTTTGTTTTATCAGTTTCTCCAGACTGTCGATACTATAGATCTAATTGAACGTGAAGCGTAATTCCTTCACAATTCCATCTATTCTCTAAACAAATATTTTTTTTAAAAAGAGTTCAATCGTCGAAGTTGGTTCATTCGAAAAGACGAACAATGAGGGGTAGTCGCATTGTTCTCTGATCTTTTTTTTTTTGAATAAAAGTTCGGATGCTAGAGGATATAATCTCGCGTTTGTATGATAGAGGGTGGAGCAGCATTATTAATAGAGAAAAGACTAGGATATATGTGGCGTTCGTTTTTTAGTCCTCTGCTACCTTGAAATTACTTCCAACAATCTTTTCATCCCTTCAAATGAAATCTTTTGCCCTGTCGTCTGGTATGATTGTTTATATTTGAGACGACAAAAAGTAGGTTCGAAAATTCGCGGTTTTACTGTGCTCGATCAGATGCTATTTCAGATAAATATGTATCACCGACTTTCACATATGTTTGCTTATAGCTCGGTTCTTCTTAGATCGGAAATTTCTAGTCTTTGATCTTCGTACTTTTCATATGAGGAAATTTCTAGTCTTTGGTCTACGTGCTTCCCATAAACAAATTGGACACATAAAAGCCATATCTCATGAATAAGATTGTTGGAAGATCCGAGGGACTACGTGCACTCTGGATATCGAATGCTGCGGTTTAGGATGTATGGAATTAACTATAGTTCCTAGATGCCTTTTCCACTATTCCACTAAATTTCGAGGCAAATCAGTGCAGTCACCATTTTATTAGAATTTATGAAAGCAGAGCCGGCTGCATTTCTTTGAACTCATTAAATTGGAACTATTACTTTCTTTCAGAAATTAACTGTATGCAAAAGAAGAAAGAAAATCCCTCAAATTAACAAAACACATGGTCGGCGAAGGCGCCTAACGATTTCTTAGTAGGCTTGAAACAGATGCACAAGAAATCTGTGTACCATAATTCACGCCTTTAAGAAAAAAATTTCTTACAAAACTGCAACGAAGGTGTCTGTAATAGTAATTTTGTATTTTGAAATGGTGTTTTACGAGAGAGTAACCGAGTTTTATTGGCAGCAATTTACTTAAAAAAAAAACAAAAACAATGTCAACTCAGATCACTCATTCTGGTCGTGTCTACAAATGTTTACAAAAATAATTTTCAACGGTCCAAATTAATGGCGAATTGTACTCCAAATATGGCCCGCATACTCGAACTGTTCGTGTTGCATATACTGCTTATTACACAAACTATCGAAGTGATTAGTAAAAATCTATTAGCGTAAATGAACTGTTCATCAAAAGTGCTGGCATATTGTTTTAACGAAAAGAGGATTGATTGATGATCGATTTTTTCTTGTGGAGAGAAAAAAGTGATTTTCTAGAAAATTTCACCAAAACATGAATGATTTTTCCCCGTCCAGAGGCAACAGAATGGAACGAAATGATGAGCGGATAGGGGAAAATAGAATGCACCATTGTTGACCACAGGCAGGACATCTTTGAAACGTTTTTATCGAATTTTAGATACTACCTGTTACTCCGAATATTGGTCGACCTTATTACATACTCAAAAAGTATGCCTACGTGAGGAGAGCTTTGAGGTGAGTGCAATGAAATCATATTTAAAAAATGATAATGCCACTTAAAAGTTACAAAGCGAAAATATGTCCACATTGTAAAGTGTGCGAAAAGTGGATAGTGAAAAAGCATTCAGCTAGTTATTTTTTTTCATTTGAAACGAAAAGCCACTCAGAGAAGCGCATAAGGAGGGAGACAAACAATACGCTTAAGGATTTAATCCATGATTGATCCAGAAATCATGAAACACGCCAAAAAAAAATTTCGTCTCATTCATTCAATTGCGTATCATAGTGCATCAGCAAGAGTGGTGGGCTATATACCACAGAAAAGCGTTGAGTTCTGTTACCGTGATTTACGATTGGCATTCATTTGAGCCGTTCGCAAATGCTGAACTTTAAAAGAGAAAAAAAGTTGTATTGTTTCGTCGAACAGTTTGTGGAGCATTAATTTAAAACGTAGTTCACTCATTTTAAAATGGCGACACTTCATTGCATATAATCCCTTTTTTCAGAAAAAATTTTCCGAAATATTTTCTGGAAAAGTATTTTTCAGTTTAAAAAAAAATTGCGAAATATAGAAGGCGATTTCATGTGTCGAGTATTACAAAAACATTAATGTTGCCATGCGAAACAATACAGATATATATATATATCGAAATACACCGTCAAAACAAACGAAAAATGAACGAACATACATGATCATCTATCTCACGTAGCTGTTTCAAACGAATCGAAACAGAAATGATTTACTTGTGGGAGATGGTTAATTATGAGCGTTAGTTACGGCTAATTACGGGCGCTGATTTTGAGCAGTTGGTTTTAACCTTTTTAAAAATGTTTAACTCGTAAAGTTGTACCTTTTTTTTGGTTCGCTTTGCATTATTTTGCCATACAAAAAATTAGTGATCAGTCTTATACAAATTGTTTCTAGCGAATATCTGCGGCAGGTTCTGTCAATTTTGACTGATGATGATATCGATCAGAGGTTTTTCAAGTCATCGCCAGTCGAACTCGAAAGAAGGATCAACAGCTTTTTCCTTATCGAAACAGCTATCGCTAAGGTTACTTTACGCAGAATTGTTTATTTCATCATCAACTCCAGTTGGAGAAGCTTCGCAGATTCTTTCATGAAATTTTCTGATCGAAATTTAATGCGAGATGCTTCATAAAGTCGACAAGAAACTCGATTTTATATTTAAAGAAATAAGCAGCAATTATTTTGACACTTGATCATATGAGGAGAACTTGATCAATCTGTTTTCGTTTATTCGTTAAAAATAATCATGAGCTGAAACGTTTGAAAATCGAAGAAAAAACCCAACTTTGAAAAAGAAAAAGAGTGATTCTTCTTTATCACTTCTTTATCACTTTCCACCTTTCAAGCATTCTGCTAACTTTTTTTTTTTCAAAATCTTAGCTACGATGATTTCGGAACGATATTAATTTGAAACGCTAAATTTCAGATATTATATTTCTCGAAACGGCATAGTGATGACAATTCAGCCTATTATAATCTTCATACGGTTGCTGAGCTTCAAAAGCTTGCTCCAAGTGTAAGCGCATTTCGCAGTTTCCGCTTTTTTGACATTTGAAACCAAGTTTCTCCCTTGAATTTCAGCATGCTAATGCAGTTCTTTCATTCTTCATTCTTTACCTGAACTGATGCTTTTTCCGAAAGCTTTATTTATCTTTAGACCGCCTAAAATTTATTTTGCAGTTTTTTTTGCGAAGTAAAATTTAGGCGGCATGACACTACAAATGGCAAATGATGTTACTTGTTCTTAATTTTGTCTCAAAACGCTCGTGAAGTCAGGGTTTTGTTTGTTAAGGTTAATTGGCGACGTCTCTTATGGGGAACATTTCCGGAATCGATGCATCCGGAAGTCGATTTGGATACGCTTTTGATCAATGTGCGTAATCCGGAGATTATCGTTCAAATTGATAACCTAATCACCAGCGTATCCGAACAAGAACTCTTCGACTATATGCAATGGAAAGTCGTTCTTGGCCGAGAAAAATATTTGGATAGTCGATATCGTGATGCGAAAATTGTAGTTTTTCGTTGTTTTTCTTTTCGAAATCCACTTTTATAACTGTTTTTCATATGTCGTTAAATTTAACATTAGTCGACTAAAGGCTAACCATTTTTTCCACACAAATAAAGTTCTTTTGCCTATTTGATCGCGAATTTCTATTTCTTTTCAAATCTGCACTTGAACATGAAGAAAAAAATGAATTTATCTCGTTTGGATTAAACACTGACATGTCACAACGTAATAGTATTAGGACGACATTTATCTCAATGTTTAACTTTTTTCAGTCAGTCATCGGTATTCATGAAGAGGAAACGAAATTCTCGTTTTTAAATATAGCATCGATGTTTTCTAAGGAATGAGGTTGAATGTGAACGTGATAGGAAAATATGGATGGGAAAATAGGAAAAATGGAACATAGGAGAATAAAAGAGGAAAATATGGATGGGCGAAAACTTTTGTTTTCGTTTGAGCTCTTGAAACTCATTCATTTCGGGTAAAATTTTTAATAGAGATCTTTCCCAAAACTTGAATAATGGAAAGACGCTTAGAAAATTTTGTTGTCAATGTGACTTTTTATTTTTGTTCCAAATGAGTGAGATTTTCGCCGCTCAAAAAGTTTATAACTCTTCTCAGAAGTTGCTCATTTTAAATGATATTCTTGAGCGCATTTTTTCGCTTCATATCGTTCAATGGCAACTCATTTGCGTAAAATATTAATGCGTTTTGATTTCCTACATATTTCCAGCACTATCATTCATCATGAAAGCTTACTTTTTACTACGATATCAAGTTAAGACGTTTACTATTCGTTCAAGAGAGCCGCACATTAAATGAATGAAGGAAATTGAAGTTTTCGTTTCAGCGATTTTATCACGTACTGTTTGGGACATCAGCCGCTAAACCAATGTGGTATTCATGTGTTGGTCGAGTTCTACAATCGTTTCCGGATATTGCGAACCATTATTATGTGTTAAATTTTTTTGATGACAGTTCACGAAATGCTGTACACGAATTAGTGAACAACGTGCGTGATGCATTCTCGGATCTCATATGGGAAAATACTTGGATGGATACCGAAACCAAGGAGGCTGCCAGCCGAAAGGTGAAATCCATTCCATTCAGTTATATGTTGTTTTTTCGCTTACTCCAAACAACGCCGTTTTCGGGTTTTTTTCTGTTTTTTTTTACCGGCGAAAAGAAAAAAGGAAAAAAGAATTGATCACCAGACTTCCTTCCACCTGTTTTCATCCAAACGTTCTTCCAGGTATTCACTGCTTGGTATTTTTTACAAAACAGGATGCACCCCGCATTGTGCCCTGATGACAGATCTTTGTGCACTGTTGCTTGCTGCAAAGAACTCCGAAGAAAAATCTCGAAAATATTTAAAGCACTTTCAAGTGTTCCAAGCAACTTTTTCGGAAATTTTCTATTAAGTCTGTACATCCTAATTTCAAATATGCCGTGATGATAGGTATTCCCCTTCCCCCTGAAAAGCGATTATTTAAAGGAATTTCTTTAAAATAACCTCCAGATTGTGTAGGTTGAGTAGTACCACAACAATGTGTTGCAAAAGTGAATTCTTGATAATAGTCTCGTTATAAACCATTCACTTCCTTCTCATATAATACAGCTAGAAAGAAGAGCTGAGATCGGAGGTGTCAAAGATGCGGCCGTACGCTGCTTGATTCAGTCATCCAACCCGAAAGGATCGATTGGAGGGCTCATAGCCTCAAATTGTTTTGTGACTCTGTGACTCTCAATGGATCTGCTAAGCGACTCTCATGTCAACGAAACCGTAGATAAAACGTATGAAAGTCTCGTTTAACCGTAGATAAAACGTTTGAAAGTCTCGTTTAACCGTAGACAAAACGTTCGAAAGCCTCGTTTAACCGTAGACAAAACGTTCGAAAGCCTCGTTTAACCGTAGACAAAACGTTCGAAAGCCTCGTTTAACCGTAGACAAAACGTTCGAAAGCCTCGTTTAACCGTAGACAAAACGTTCGAAAGCCTCGTTTAACCGTAGACAAAACGTTCGAAAGCCTCGTTTAACCGTAGACAAAACGTTCGAAAGCCTCGTTTAACCGTAGACAAAACGTTCGAAAGCCTCGTTTAACCGTAGACAAAACGTTCGAAAGCCTCGTTTAACCGTAGACAAAACGTTCGAAAGCCTCGTTTAACCGTAGACAAAACGTTCGAAAGCCTCGTTTAACCGTAGACAAAACGTTCGAAAGCCTCGTTTAACCGTAGACAAAACGTTCGAAAGCCTCGTTTAACCGTAGACAAAACGTTCGAAAGCCTCGTTTAACCGTAGACAAAACGTTCGAAAGCCTCGTTTAACCGTAGACAAAACGTTCGAAAGCCTCGTTTAACCGTAGACAAAACGTTCGAAAGCCTCGTTTAACCGTAGACAAAACGTTCGAAAGCCTCGTTTAACCGTAGACAAAACGTTCGAAAGCCTCGTTTAACCGTAGACAAAACGTTCGAAAGCCTCGTTTAACCGTAGACAAAACGTTCGAAAGCCTCGTTTAACCGTAGACAAAACGTTCGAAAGCCTCGTTTAACCGTAGACAAAACGTTCGAAAGCCTCGTTTAACCGTAGACAAAACGTTCGAAAGCCTCGTTTAACCGTAGACAAAACGTTCGAAAGCCTCGTTTAACCGTAGACAAAACGTTCGAAAGCCTCGTTTAACCGTAGACAAAACGTTCGAAAGCCTCGTTTAACCGTAGACAAAACGTTCGAAAGCCTCGTTTAACTGTAGATAAAACGTTCGAAAGAATGGCAATGACAATAAAGGCTTTTTTTTGTTTGAAACAGTTGTCAAGAATCGTCAAACTTCTTGTTACGCTGAGCATCGAAGGGGGTGACACACGTGAATTATACCATTTATACCTTTTACCATATACCATTTTTCCTCTGTTATCCAGAACTGCAGCGTCGACTTTTTGTTTCAGGTTCACTCGATGATCTCATTTATTGGCTTTCATCACAAAATTCTCGACCTTTCTGCACTCGAGACGAAGTACGCTGACGTGAGTTTATAAATGAAATGTTTGGCATATGGTTTCTTCGTATTGTTGCCCTTCACAATTAAATAAAGGGAAGAAGGGATGGTTTTCCGTGACTATTTTACCTGGAGCTTTTACTCAAGAGAAAAAAACGACTGTTTCTTATTGTTTCAGGGATTTGATTCAATTTGCTTAGCCATAAATAGTGAAAAAACATCATGATTGCTTTTTGATTTTTTTAGTGAAATGACAAAATTTGACATCTGGCCGCGCATAGAAAGGTTTCAAGCAAGCTGTTATGTTTGCTGAGATCGAACTAAAGTTTAAAATCTCATATTACGCAATTTTTCAATCATTTCGCTCATACATTGTGACAGGTGCTTCAAGAAAAATGATACCTAACCGGAAATCGAGGATTTCTCGTGAGAAGGACACATAAACAAACTTCTTCATAAAGGCGAAGAAATTGTAACGAGAGGGTGTGAGGGTTAATATCGAATTTCCTATGAGAGTCACGTTTCCAAACGGGATACCTGTTTAAATTCTTATGCTAATATTCGTATGTAATGTTACGGCATATAAGAATGACTGCTTTAAATTCATCCAGAGCTAATCGCAATTACAGTTGAATTACGGTACATCATGGCGTTATGTGGATATGATAAACGCGTTTGACATTTGGAGCGTCGAGAATGATTTTAAAAAACTCTTCCTAATCAACGATCGTCATGATTTCGATTTTCCACAACCGCGTACTGATGCATTTTATTATGCATCACGTAATCATATCGGTCTGTCTTATTTGAAATTTTTTCGAGGAGATATTAAGGCAACCAGCTTGTGGACGAGAGAATAAGCGGACCATACGTAAATTTCTTTAGCGTAATTCGGCGGCGTGAAGGAAACAGGCACGTTAAGCACGTTAGCACGTTACTGGCCGGGCCTTCAGTGCGGTGTCTCGATGTTACTGATGCAATCATACGCCGAGCACAGCCATCCCTTTGGCTGTTTTAGCCTGTTTTTAACCACCCGCTGGCTGGGCTGTCAATGGTATGGTGGGAAGCAGCCGGGAATCGAACACGGGTCTTCCCGCATATATATATATATATATCACAAAAATGCAATTGGCTAGAGGATCAGTTTCTGTTGAAGTCTTTACAAGGTAGCAAGCAAAAGATGGTCTTGTTCCCTTCATTCTTCACACTCGTCGTTGTCGTCTTGTGGCGTAGTTCGGATAATGGCACATAATAGTAAAGCGCTGAACAGTAAGTGTTCTTGCTCTTCTAAACAATCAGTCTTTATCAATAAACAATCAGCCTTTATCAACAACAATGATAATTTCTTTTCCTTGGTGAATGCAGCGATAATTACATATTTTCATCAGCATTTTCTAGCTGTGGACTATCCTCGCCGAGATGCTGGAATGGCGAGGCTCTTGTTGCCTTATACAAATGGATTAACTACATTAAATACGCGCATTCATGCATACATTCAATTTCATTAAAACAACCTGCGTGCCCTATGAGAGCATAAAAACGGTTGATGTCGAGTTTTCCTGAGGGCATAAAATCGATTTTTCCTACGTGTTCGCTCATCTTTTCGACTTGCTTTGCTCTTTAAGCAGAAATTTTCCTGCTGGGTAACTCCTAAAAGCCGAGATTTCCCTGTGACTGCATGCATAATAGTAATAATAAGCAATTATAGTAAATGATAATAGTAATAACAGTTTTAGTTTTTGCTCACCAAAATTGTTGGAGTCATGGGGGATCATTTGCGCTCAAAATACCGTTATTTTAAGAGGGCTAGGGACAACGGCCCTAAAATATCCCACTAACGATTTAAGGTCCACAACGATACTATCAGCGAAATAATTCCAGATATTTATTCTACGTTTTATCTTGCATGAGGAACTGTAAAAAAAAATTTATAAAATCTTTTAAAACCCGCGAGTTTTTCAACGTTCCTTAATGCAGTCACCTCTAGTGAACCGATACGTCACGACACATTGATCGCAGAATCGCCTTCCATTAAAGCATTTCTTCAGCTAATCTTTGAGCAGTTGCTTTGTCATGAGCCTTTGAATTTACGCATTATCCATGGAGTGCATTTTTGTGATCGAGCATTTTGCTATGAAGGAAGGAAGCGAAAAAAAATTGCCATTCTAGTTCGACTTGTACACTTATTTATTTCGTTAAGAAACGTTCGGTACGAGTAGTACTCCCAGCGAGCTTAAAGTTAACGAGCGAAAAGCATTCACAGTCGGAAGATAAGGTCATCGACGTAAAGCGCACAGTCATCGTTTGCGCGAAAAAAAACTGGAATATTGTTTTCCGTAATTTTTTTTCTATCCTTTTCCATTCACTGCTCATCATTTCCGTGTTTGTTTGTTTTCGTTCTCCGTTTGAGTATTAAATAGAGTATTTCTTTCAGCACTACTTCCGGGCATATTGAGCGGCGCATTCTTCAATGCTTCAATGCCTGCGTAAGCATTATCATTCTGCACCACAACGGTAGATACGCCCATGCAGTTGTCATATTTTCACTGTTTTTTCGCTTCTATTCAATTTTGTTTATCATTTCACATGACAATCTAACAGGTAATGGCCGTATCTTAATTTGCAGATCTGTGAACTATGGAGGGCTTGGCTATATAATTGGACATGAGATTAGCCATGGCTTTGATAATACAGGTAAAGCATATTTTTAAAAGCAGTTAAATTTTGTTATCCGTCTGATCTCTCGATAGAAATTCGTTCTCATCTTCAAAATTTTAAAACGCGCCATCATTCAGTCGAGCAATAAGAAGCAGTACTTATCAACACGAGGATGCATTACCTATAACATTACCTATGACATTATGCATTACCTATGCATTACCTATAATAGGATGCAAAGTCGAGTTAGCATTGCTCCTAACTATTTGAAGAGCGAGTAATTTGATATATATGTGCACATATATATATATATATATATATATATATAAGGGGGCAGTAACTCAGTGGTGGAGCTCCCACTTTGTACGCGGGAAGACCTGGGTTCGATTCCCGGCTGCTTTCCCAAAGGATCGCCAGCAGGCTGACCACCAAGCGTTCCGAAACTGGTCAAAACAATCATTTGTGGGCATGGTTGTCAGCTGCATCGGTACGGGAATCCATGAAATTATAGCTGCATCCCGAATATGCGGAACATCACTTTTCTAACTCGACTTTTTATTGAATTCTAAGCATCGATTCGAAAACTGAGAACTTGGAACGAAAATTCGGCTTCTCTAAGATGCATAAGGCCATAACCGCGGATGGAAGCCCAGCGGAATTGAGAAATATTACCGCATTATGGTATTATTACCTAAGGTTTTAAAAAAAAATGCAATCGTCATATGGAAGGTAAAAGTGAAATGACACTTTTCAGAAATGATTTACTTCCGCCTGCGAAAACATGTACTGTAACCATTTTCTGGAATTACAGGTAGACAATACGATGAGTACGGAAATTTGCATAACTGGTGGGATTCAAAAACGAAAGCCAACTTCTTAGAGCGAAAGAAGTGTTTCGTTCATCAATATGGATCGAAATTGATTCCCAATACTCATGGCACCCATGTGAGTATTTCTTTTTCATTTCTAATGCTCTGTCGTTTCGAACGAAAGCCATGCATTTCATAGCGTTATCGCTTATCGAAAAGTTCACTTAACTTTATAGTTCGAGTTACCAACAATCTATAGTCTTTACATAAAAATACTCGAGTCTTTGAAGCACATTTCACTGGAAGATTTCGAAGAGAATTCTGCTGAAGGTGAAGGTGGTACATATTCGAAGTTAAGTGAAGTGTATGTGATGTTCATATGATATTAGTAGTGACAAGCATTTTGCAGATTGATGGGAGATTGACTGTTGGTGAGAATATTGCTGACAATGGTGGTATACGCGCTGCGTACAAGGTATATTTTGATCGACTTTAAACACTTACAATGTTTTTATTTCTGACTCTTTTAGTCGCCATGTTTTTTTTTGAAGTGTTTTTCCGGTAAAGAGTTTTGAAAAATTTCTTTGTTTTTTTGATTTTCTGTGAATTTAAACTATTTAAACATAAGAAATCGTTTGCGTGAGGAGTGTTTTGCGGAAAGCTAAAAGTGATGATCGTAAAAAGTTTCTGAAGATGACTTCCGGATATCGTACCATTAGTGGCTTCAATCGTTGTTGAACTATGTAACTGAATTGTTGGAACAAGAAAACACAATTGATTCAACCATATAGGCAATGAAACGTGTCACACGACGTAATCGCATGCGGCACAAAAAACTAAAAGGACTTGAACACTACAGCGACGATCAACTTTTCTTCATTAATAGCGCATATGTAAGTTCGGTGCAGCGGTTTTTTTTTCTAAGATGTCGATACTTTCCAATGCGATATTTAACAACGTCCTACCCATGGGTGAGTCGAATACCACCTCTAAGGCAGTCGGCGTTTAACAGATGAATATGTCAGCTTTGGCCAGCAGTTGCGGTTCTAAATCTGTTTTCGAAGCTCTACCATTCCATTTTTTTTTACTTGTACCAAATTTCAGTTTATTCTATGCCGTCCCTTTCTGGCTAGAATTTTCACTACGCTCTTCTTTGGTTGTCGCTTAAATACTCCTGAAAAGAATGGAAATTTCGAAAATTCAAAAGTTATGAGCTTACCAAAAATGACTGTTTTTAAGTGAAATTTTGGCAACGAACACACATATGTGCCCTTTATTCCATTTTACTTTGTACTTCCATAAAGCAACGTCGAGTTATTAAGATGACTCGTACAAAGTAAAATGTGGAAGTACGAAGTAAAATGGAATAATTAAGCTCATCGATTAAGGTGGACTTAATTTTACTCAATAGCTGAGTTTTTAGACATGGTGTGCCATATCGAGGCCACAGGCCGTTCTCGATAGTTTGCTAAACGATGGCCACAGTCCGCATAGATATCGCGTCAATATAATGATGAGCAATCAGCCGGAGTTCATTGAAGGATTTAATTGCCCGACCAGTTCACGAATGGTGTTATCACGGACGTGTAGGTTATGGTAAGATTGCGGGAGTTAATGCTCCGACCAGCCAATACGCGCTAGAAATGACTAAGGCCCATAATATAAATGACGAAGAAACGTGTTATTTTAGTAACTTTTTTCGTTATGTGTGCTGAATTACCCATCCGTATAACAAAGAATATTATTCAAAGCGGTGTGGATTGTTTGTCACAACTAGCATTTGCTAAAGGTTGAGGAAAAAAACAGAATTGTCGTTTTGATATGGTTGACACACGAGCATACCAGTTCTTCTGATTTTTAGCAAATTTTTACGCAGCTATTTGAAGTCTCGAGTTTTTGTTTGTTCTAACAAAGTTGGCCAGACGCAGTAAAATTTAGCAGCACTCGCGTAGTTATAAGAAGTGAAGGGATGTTGTTTCTGGTTCGGCGCCTGGTCAGGAGAAAAAACCGTTCAACTTAAGCCGTTTTTTTCCGCACATATCGACCTATCCTCATCGGAATTTTTGTTTTGCACATATCGCCATTTTTTTTTGCATATATCGACCTATCCTCATCTTTATACGAATCTTTCTTTGAAAGGCCTGCGCAGATCTCTTTCTCAGTTTAACAGCTTGCGAGGAACCAGTGCACATCTATAATGTGTGATTCTTCACGTGTGGCGATTTACTTTTGTTGCGTTGTTGTACGCAGAATCCTAACAGTTCCATGCTTTTGATACGTCAGTTGTCATCAGTAGCGATGAACGTCAGTTGTCATTAGTAGGTATATGTATAGTGTAAATATCTCCTTGTTGATTCGTTGAAATATTATCGTCGTTGATGGCGTAATGAGATGATACTTTCTTTGATTGCACTATAAGATGATCGCCTGAAAACTTTTCTTTGAAGAATATTTTCTCTCCCGAATTTGATGCATTACGATTCAGCCGTTCAACCGACGTACGAAGATTGTGAAAGTGCGAATCGTTTTCAACGCATAATACGGCATACTACATCTTCAGCAGCTGTAACTTATTAATGAGTCAAAGTTCGCGTTTGGCAATTTTCTAATGCAGACGGAACACTCCAATCGGAACCATTTAGCGCATGAGATAGTTTTCAATATCGTACGTCGATGAGCGCAAATTTCGGTCCGAAAACTTTAACTTGAAGGCATTTATGCCCTTGAGTCATCTTTCCAGCGCTTTGTAGTTTTTCATGTACCATAATTATTCGGGAATTCACGACTTTCCCAATTTTTGTTTGCGAGCCTTTGCACTGCCACAGATTTCACTTTGCCAAGTTTCATCGTGGAAGCTTTTTAGGTTCGTAAGCTAAAGAAAGCTATGTGAGAGACGGGCATACAAACATACATACGTGCGTGCATACAAAAGCATAACACTTAAGCGTTGGCCGTCACATTTCACTTTAAAATTCGAGCGCAAAAAACAAAAATTGCTCTGATCATAGCCGCAAGCGAACGGCAAGGTTGAGCTTTAAAGTTTTAAGGAGATGAGGTTGTTATAATGGGATCTTAAGCAGCTACTTTTAACAGATGTCTGCTAGACATATTCTAGAAGAAAACGAATGCGCAAAGCAATGCGCGGCTCCGACGAGAATAATAAGGGTTCACCAACTAACAAAGGCAACATTGAAAATCGCAAACACCATATTACAGCAACAGCGGTCGTTTTTTGCGCTTGTTCTTAGGAGCATCTAAAAGAAACAAGCGCAATAAGGCTGCAATCAGAACGTATGAAGGATTTTCTAGAAAACGATAATCGAGACTAATCGAGACTGGATTGACGTATTATTTTATGATGCTTGACGGCAGAAATCTTAATGCAAAAACTTTGCCATTTTTCCGTCGAGAAGGCTATTTTTCTGGCCAAAAAAACGAATTGACCTGGTTGTTTGTTAAACTATTCTGTCTACTCTCTCTATGTACTTCTCCTCGAAGATTAGTTTAAAAAATCCTTCAAAACTTCAACACGTACTTAGGGTCAATATTTTATTGCGAAATTTTAACAAATCCTTTTTTTTCTGGTGTCCATCATTTTGTTCAGAAATCTCAAGTCTTTTGATTGCTAATTTCGTTGAATGTATGCATGAGCTATAATCGACAAATTGTATGCCTAATATGTTTTTCATGCTCTATCAAGCTATCTTGCTCGTTTAAGCAAATAATCGTAATTTTATGCAAATAATCGTAATTTTATGCAAGTAGTCGTAACTTTATGCAAATAATCGTAATTTTATGCAAGTAATCGTAATTTTATGCAAGTAATCGTAACTTTATGCAAATAATCGTAATTTTATGCAAATAATCGTAATTTTATGCAAGTAGTCGTAACTTTATGCAAATATTCGTAATTTTATGCAAGTAATCGTAATTTTATGCAAATAATCGTAATTTTATGCAAGTAATCGTAATTTTATGCAAATAATCGTAACTTTTCACTCAGCTGACTGGAACGTATGATTTTTTTTTACTTTTACTGTTTTAATGCCTCCAGTATAAAATAAATTGATTAGAGCTTAATCAAATGATGAGTGCCGATGAAGATCACGTTTGCATGTTTTATTGTCCATGCAAACAGAACCCGTTTCACAAGTAAAGGTTTGATTTCATAGTTAGAAGCGATTTCAGTCTGGCTCGCCTATTAAGGTTTACGTGATGGCAAGTAAAAGGTAAATCCGCGAGCGTGGCTCCAGCCAATGAGCTTCGATTTCCTCGGGAACTGGAAGGTCAGGAGGGATCGAGGGATCAACTGGAAGATCAACTATATATATAGTTGAACTATGGTTTAGAACGCAACGTTTTTAAATGTCACAATATCTTCAAATATCGTTTTCAAACTGGAATGCATTTCAAGGATTGTTCTTAACAAGGCCATTGCATGCACTGAGTAAGAGATTCATTTGAGATGGAGCTTCTAGTTGGGTTTATGAGGTTGTGCCATCCACTGAATTCGAACCATATAATTTTATATGGGAATAAAAGCAAGAAAAGTGCATTTAACAGTTCACATATGAAACAGTTACGATCACAACGAAAAAGAATGTAGTGTGTTGATTGCAAACAAGTCTACAAGAAGCGTTTCAGCAAACGAATAAGTCTTCATCTACTATTGTGCTCCAACAGTTTTCGGAAGCTTTTGAATACAAGGTTGTTTTTTCGTTTTTAAAGGAAGATGTCTCTCAGCGTATATGAATTTTGAGTTTCATCTTAGCATGCTTCAACTGAAGTTTTTTCGAATTAATCTGAATGCTTTTCGTAGGTGAAAACTAATTTGTAGTGGAATTTCTTGAGGCGATAATTTTTTTTCTTTAGAAGGCAATAATTTTCAGCAAAATTGAAAAAAAAAATGTGATAAATGTATTTGTACAGAGCGGCATTTTTGAACAGTTGCTGTTGTTGACATTTTATGTTCGCATAAATTGCACTGAGAAAAGGAGGCATTTGTTTTCGATGGCTTCGACAGGCGGTCGGTCGTATTTCCAGCAGTGAGTGCCAGTAGTTCGTCCGTTGGGCAATTGTTACCTATCGGCACACGCCATAAATACCATAGATATTTTAAGTGGACTTTCGATTTGGAGCATCATTGACGCATATAGAATTGCTTTTCATTGGGATAAAATTTCGAAGTATCAATATCAGTCATCAGTATAGACACTGGTATAGAATAATAGTACAGTGACAATAGATAGCCTCTGTTCGGTTAAATTGGAGCCTTTTTTTCGAACATTTATTTAAATTCGCTGTTTGTATCACGCAAAATACATATGCTGATAATTCCCATATTCTCCATCTCTAAGCAACCAAGCTTTCTTATAAGCAAGAAAACGCCCAGTATTTCACCATGTCTGATTAAATGATAAGACTGAATTTTGATATCTTCTGTGACTGGCTTTATTGTTTTGCACATCGAACAAATGAAAAACATTTCCGATTGACTAAACCCTCTCCATAAATGTTTCGTCAAGTTCGTAGAATGACTTCAACGACCCACCAAAGCCAAATATTGTCCTAGCTGACTGAACCATGGCAAATCGTAACGATTGTGGCAAATGTGACAAATCGGAATTTGATCTCTTTTCCTTTTCTCAGTATTCGCAAAAGCCTATTACACAGTATTTTGCAATGACCATAGAAAAGACTCATAAGACGATGACTGAATGGTCGGCTTACGAAAGTTTGATAGATATAACTCTCGACTTTTGCATATTAAATTGTTAAAACGGAAGAGTTCACGTTAAGACTCATCATGAATTCACTATTAAGGAACCAAGTTTTGTGATGTAATTTACTTAGGAGGGAAAAAGCAAGCTTATTTTCTTGTATTTTCTCGAGCTATTTCGGATGCAAAGGGTGAGGGGAGGGGGGGGGGGAGAAAGAGCTGCTTATTAAAACAGACAGCCTTTTAAACACCTTTACACCCATGATAATGGGGGTTTTTGGGGGGGGGGAGGGGGGGGGGGGGGGGGGGGGGAGAAAGAGCTGCTTATTAAAACAGACAGCCTTTTAAACACCTTTACACCCATGATAAAATTATGACTTACAAATGCGGCGATACGCTGACCAACTGAATAAGCGCTATTTTTCGTTATCGAGAATTCAACCTTGAGCACTTTTGTGACGAACTAATTATTCACAAGATAGTGCGAAGAACTTTGATGTTTGCAGGGATTGGATTTCATGGTAAATAATACATTCACATATGTGAGCTCGTTCGCTACAGAATAGAGGACTCTCATCGGAACAGTATCCGTTCATTTACAAAGAGCGTTGAATTTCGATTGCGTTCCCATGCAACTACAAGTTTGCCTAAACTTTCAAATAGCCATTTGCTGGCACAACAGTTTCTAACCGACGCATTTAACATGGAAGCGCTTCTTTCTCCATTGCAAAGAAACAAAATATGAAGCAAACTCGGCTGCCAAAAAAAAATTTTAGAAAAATTTTATTTCTTCCTCGGCGTACACGCGCCACATTATTGTACTGGATGTAAATGAGCATCACCAAAATTATTTTGTTGGCATATTTTGTAGTTCTGAGCTATCGCTGTAAGACACATGCTGAAGATACTGTACAAAATTGTCGGTATAGAAACCCGCAAGCATGACGCTAATATAACCAATTGCAACAAAACTGGCTGAAGTCGTCCCATTAGCTCCAAAATTTTATTGGAAAATTATGAAAAAGTTCATAATTAAAATGCAAAATTACCTGGACTACCTGGTAACTTTCCAGGCAAAATATACCTTGAAAATTTATTTACGCGATAGTGACGAGGTTAGAATCATTTGAATAGCAGCAAACCAGATGGTACGACTTCATCATTTATAAATACTGGTAATAAGATCGTTTAAGATAGCGCTCAGTGTTACAACAACCCTGCTACTAAGAAACAAAAAAAAGCAACACTCAATTTGATCACATATATCATTAAAGAAGAGACAGAAGAAGGCAATAAACTTATGAAGCAATGAATCTTTCAAAAAGTATAGCGCCATTTGTGAATATTTTCAAAACTTCCCGAATTCTACAAAAATCCACGGTATCTAAGCGGGACAAATGTTTCGATGAAAAAGTGAATGTTTTCTTAAAGTAAACTTTATTTCCGGGCAAAGTCGCAAATGTACAGTTTGCTGATTATAAGTTAAACCTGCTATCGGCTTTGAGCGACTATTTGTCTACTAATATCTCTTAACCGTCAAGTGATGATAACTATTATAAATAGGAGCATTTTTAAATTATGAAGTCGAAAAATATGGCAAAATACACTTTCATGAGAGCTATTATTATCTCGTAGTCTGATTACGTTCACAAACAAATGAAAGGATGTTTACAAAGGCACTTGAAGGCAATTGACTTATTCATCAGCTGCAATTAAATGGCCAATGCAAGCAGGAAATAAGAATAAATCATGATAACTAAAAACGCTCATAAGGCATTCGACTAAGATTCCAAGAAACATATGAACAATGAGAATATTTAGTAAAATGCTGCTATGGTTTCTATTAATACTCGCACAAAAAACAACCAATTTATAAAACGCTAAACGAACAGAGGTGTAGGCCAGTCAACTCATAAGCCAGATCGTTCATTCGCAGAAGCAGAGTGAAGCGACACCCTCTCCGACTAATCAGCTGAGGAGATTAAAACGCTCATGAGCAATGAACTTTTTAGAAGAAAAAAAACTAAACATACTTTTCTTGACTGAACCCATCATGTGTGCAGCCGCAAGTTCCCTCCTCGGAAATTTTCAAAAAAAAAGGCCCTGCTAACATGAGCTACGCAAATGTTTCTAATAAATGAATTCCGTTGGTAACAACACATGTGAGACCAGTGAGCCGAAGTACTCCTTGATCAGGTATACCAGCAGTGATTTTAGTAATATCTCGAGATTGTCGAAGAAAAAAACAGTTAGCTAACTGCGCGACAAGTTTCGATTGCTTGACTAAGTTCGAATGCCTCAGAATAAATTTGACAATTTTTTGTAGAATACTCAACTGAAAAATACTCACCAGTACGCATCCGGCATACTTAGTTTACGAGAAAATAAACGGGTTTCTAGCTCAATTACTCATTACATCTCATCAAAAAATATGAACGAATCTATGAGGATAAACGAATATACGACGCGGCATAGTGTTTACAAAAATTGTTCAAAATGTTTTGCGCAACAAAATAGCAAAACTTTCTCATTGATTTCTTAGCAAAGAATTCGGAGCGTATTCGTGCGATACCAGCCTAAAATTTTTTTTAAAGCCGAAAACCGGATAATCAAACACATGAGATATAGCGAAACAAGTTACGGCAAATATGACAGCCAAACGCAACTACGCAAACAAGAAAAATTCCGAGGATTTCCGTTTAACCCAAAAACTGGCTATCGTGACGAGCAAGACGTGCTTTTGGGACGCTTTGTTGCAGCGTATGCACTAAACTGTTGGAAGTAACGTTCTCCAAGCAAATCAGCTTCAGCCCATTGTCGAAACCTGAAATTTGAATGGATAAGATTTTATGTTAAAGAAAATCATTAAGTTTTTATGTTTAAAAAAAATCATTAAGTTTTTATGTTAAAGAAAATCATTAAGTATTTATGTTGAAGAAAATCATTAAGTTTTTATGTTTAAAAAAAATTATTAAGTTTTTATGTTAAAGAAAATCATATCATCGGTACTTTCATATTATTAGCGAAATTATTAGATCACTGGAAAAATGAATGTTGTTGTGTGAAGAAGGCTATTTTAGTTCATTTGAGCCAACGATAAAGTGAGTATGTTTGCCAGTTGAAATACTGTGGTAACTGGTCGTAACACTATGAGCTTCTATCGTCGTGTAAACTGCAACCATAACGCTTTTAAATTCGAACGTTCAACTAGCTGAAGTTTGTAATACTTTTAAAATTTCTCTCCGCAATCAAATATAACAACTTTCATTTCACATTTGCGATCATAATAAAAACCGAGGCCTTAGCACGGCAAGCAAGACAAGCACAATCAATTTAAGTAAGCAACTGGTTTCTGAACGCCTCCTTTGTCGGCCAATTTTTATCAGGTGAATAAACAACCGGAAATGGAACAACGGTAGTCCAAAAATTCCGCTTTCTCTCTAGTTTCTATTAGTGTTTTGCATGAAAAACAATAAAATACTGAATGTGTGGGACGCGTTGAGCGATTTTCCGAAATGACTGCGTGAAACACAGCAACTACGAATATAATATTTCCAATAAACGCGACTAAATAAATTATTAATATATGGTGCGTTATATGGACACTTTAATTCATGATATATCATATGGAAGCTATGTTAAATGCATAAATCCCAAACGATATTTCCAGGTAGACGCCTTGGAAAATCAAACGCCAGTTCATTATATTATGTTTTGAAGCGCTATTCTCTGAACTATAGCTTACTTACAACATTAGGAGTAAAACACAAAACATATTCCGGCATAGTACTACACAACTTAAAACAATGTACAATCCTTAGTGTTGCCGCACTTCTCTTCACTCCACCCCATCCCCTCCC
>JPKZ01002688.1:121950-143171 GCA_000803305.1 Toxocara canis | reverse complement strand
TAGCTCTGTGGTAGAGCTTCCGCTTCGTATGCGGGAAAATCTGGGTTCGATTCCCGGCTGCTTTCCCAATGGATCGCCAGCAGGCTGACCACCAGGCGTTCCGAAACTGGTCAGAACAATCATGCGTGGGCATGGTTGTCAGCTGCATCGATACGGGAATCGATGAAATTACAGCTGCCTTTGCATCCCTTGGTATTCTGTATATATTCGAGTACTGTGTCGTTGCTAGAGTCATCAAAAAAAAAGCCATAAGATCTCCTTCAAGTGGCGTCGTATGAGCCATGAAGTGTACAAACAGTTGTTAACTTACTTGATGTCATTTCGAATTAACATTTTTGCTTTGAACGTTGGAAACGAAATAATGATGATAGTTTAAGCCGGAAACGATACAACAATGACAGTTAAAATAAACCACATGAGAAGCACTTTTAAAAGGTAGTCTTGTAACACATATAAATATCACGATGAAAACAAAGAATGAAATGTAGTGAGATTCGACGAGCAAACTGTCAGCCAGCAAAGTACACCAGACACAACGTGTGAGCTCGACTTCTCTGTCGCGTAAGCAACAGCTTGTACCCAGCCAACCCCAAGCGAAACACACTATACGCTGGTGAGCACTATAGGCTAACGGAGCTGACAACATTGCTTTAGCTCACGCACTTGCGTCGACAATATCCTCAAGAACCGTTCACAGAGGAAAAAAAAATTCATTTTTTTTTTCATTTCCTGTTACGCAACTACGATATAATATGGAGTAACGCTACGCAGGGAGTGACTTTTTCGTTAGTAGAGGAAGAAAGATCCCGTCGTGAAGCGACCAGACAAGACCCGGACAGCGAATCCAATGGAAACGTTGCAGAGCGATCTGCTGAAAGCGGCGACTCCGACGAAGAAAGATCTCGTGGATGGATTAACAAGGAAGAACTTAAAAGTTGGGAAGCTGCTTCCCGTCGCGATTCTGAGACATGCCGGCAAACAGCGTTCACGCAGAACGCCAATACAGAGTGAAAGCCCACAATTTCTATCCTCTCTCTTCGTTTGTTTACATCAGTACTGTTCTCATGACCAACGTATCCCTTCCTGGAATTCCGTTGCGTAGATCATTTATCATTTGGCAATCTATGGCGCTGACAGCTCTCTGCACGAATGAGTTGGGCAAGGCAAAATAAGCGAACAAGCTGTGTGCAAATCCAGTTCACGGAAATAGGAATAGAACAAGACCCGGACAAATCTGATTCACCGGATATCCTCTCGAAATCATCAATTTTTTTTTCTTTGAACTGCATCCAGCTAGCAGCTTACACTAGAACACTAAGACATGGAACTCTTACAGCTTCCGAGCGAAAAAGCAAGAGAAGAGCGGATGAGTAGTATAAGAAAGGAAAATTAAACAACGAACTTCAAATAAACTACAGCGAAGTGATAAATAAAGTTGCCACAGTTCAATCTTAGGAGTTGGTTCCCGATCACAAACTGTTAACGCATCTGTTAGCCCATTTCCACCTTTTTTTTTGCTTTTTCACTTTTTAATGAAAAGCTGAAAAAAATTTCGCAAAAGCACTGCACAAGCAGAAAAGATTTTCGTGTTTGTGTTTGATCAGGGCAAACTGAAGAACCAAATCTGTAAACCAATGTTGCTTTGGAGCAAAATAAAAAAATTTTATATCGACTTCATGCCTTGTTATGCTGTTATCATACCAAACGAAAATCCTATCCAATTTTTTTACGAGAAGGTATTCTCTCTCTCCCCCCCCCTCCCCCGCTAAGAATTTCAGGAACATTTTAGCTCCTGAAGGCTCCATTCTTGGATAAGTGGTAATTTTTATGAGAAAACAGAAGAGAACAAAGTTTTGTAAGAAATCAGTGAGCGCAAGCTACTAGAGGGCGCTTTCACGTGAAATACTTCACGCAATGATCATTTAGCTAAAACAGAAAGTTCTCTGGGACACAGACTTCTTCTGCGGTTGCTTTGGAAATAAGCAGACTACAGGGACCAAGAGATCAGTCACTGATATTGCTGTACACTACATCGAATACTTAGTGGTAGGAGCGCGCACAAGCAAAACAACTAATATATCTCTAAGCCTAAAAATTCGCAGCTGTAGAAATCCTTTAAACAAACAGCTTTTTGAACAGGAGTTGGACGCTGAACCTAACAGTGTAAACTAACACTTGAAGCAAAACGTTTTGGTGCTATGATCATTGAAGGTTCAAGTGTAGTTCAGTTTTGAAGGATGGGAAATCGAAGAAAAAAGTTGTCATGCAGATTGCAGAATGCTTTAAATTTTTAAATGGCATGCAAGCTGTTAGTTAGTGATAAGCTGAAATGGTCACGGTATAGCGCTATTCGGCCTTTTCCATTGTAGATTTGTACTCATGACAATATCGGTGGTTCGTGCAATAGGTCTCTCGCAATTTCCCAATCGCTGCAAGAACAACCAACCCATCAGATATTTCGAATTTACACCCTAGTCGGTTGTGAAGCATGCAGCGGAACATTACGCTAAGAATAATGATAATTGATAAGTCAGAAAATATCACTGTCATCAAGTGAAAGTATTTTGCACCGAAACGAGCCAGTGCGAAAATATTCTTGGTTTTTCATTTTTCACAAAACGAAAAATTTTCAAAAAAACCAGTTTTTCATTTAAAAAAAGTTTTTCCATAACGCACTGTATCAACAAATAGTCACGAATCAGAATTTTTCATTTTTCCGGGCTCAACCCTCCAACAGAAAGAAATTAGAGACTCCTTTCTCAATATGCGATAATCTGGAGCTCATTAGAATGCCCTACAAGAATTCATTCATTTGTACGAATCATGCATCGAAGGTTATAGTGAATGCATTGAAAAACACGCAAATGCATCACATATAGCAGATTTCAAAACGAACACTGCTAAGTCGGCCAACAGAATCCGCCAACAAAGAATCCAGTCATGCGAACGACCATTGCACACAGACTAGCGACTGAAGTTGTTGTAACTCCCAACAATGAGAAAACAGTAAAGAACAAAACATACTGCGTTCAAAAACAACAGTATAGAAAATGCGGAAAATTGTAAGCGCGATCGAGTAATGTGTTGTTAGAGTTTGTTGAAAACGTACAGTGAAACGCGTTAAAAGTTTCTATTTCAAGTAACTATAGACGCCACAATTTGCCCACTCAAAAAAAGCACTGTGCAATTTTTTTCAAAGAAAAACATAAAAGAAATGCAAAAAAAAGACGAACAAGAACATGATAGCTGGGACTGGATTCAATAAAATTGGCAAGAAGATGATGAGATTCCGTCCGGTAAGTGCAACTCTCCAAAACGCAGTATATTTTTTCACAAATTTTGTGTTGGCCAGTTGAAGTTCAAATCAGTCAACTAAGTTGCAATTATGGGCGGACCAAAGCGGAAAAAAAGTTCTCGATAAAATGAACTAGGCACATTTCATAAAATGGTTTTCACAACGAGCAATTTAATCAGTAATTTATGGCTCACTGTTAGCTTAAGCTAGCTATGAACGGGCCAATTTGCTAAAGATGATAATTTTCGATAGCTTACGAGATACCTAAAAACATTCGTAAGTTCACTGTTCTTTGGGAACTAAAATTTTAAAATGAGCTCAGAAACACTGACGACATATTTCATTGAATTCAAATGCATTTCTTTGCAATGTTTATTCTTATTACGCTCAAGCAGATTTGCGTTCATCTTGTCTTCTTCGAAGATGAGATGAGTGTTTCAAGTGGCAATTACTTCCCGATCATAATCACTTAGTGACTGTAGAGTACTACTATCAAAAAAAGTGCGAAAAACTGGTTCGTTGTAGCGCTTCTGCGCTCTCGAAATCTGAAGGAATGTGTGCGTAACGCTTGCGAACATCACCTTCGTCTATATCAACCTAGAAACCGTTTGTTCATCCCCTACCCCTCTCCTTACTCCTTATCCTTTTTCGACACACCCCACAGCTACACTTTTCACACCCTCTTGCCAACAATCTAAGTTTTCTCAAAAAAATTCAGAAAATCACCTTTGTAAAATTTCGATCACTCGAAAGCAGGGAACTACCTCTTTCCGATTCTAATAACCAGGCTGCTCCACTTCAGAAATAGCTCTTCTCTATTTTAAAGTGCACTTTAATATGAATCAGCTTGATTTTCTATTTTAATAAAAACGATGTAGACAAGCAATAAGAGTTTCGTAAATTAACATAAAAGCAAAAATCATTCATGAAGAATTATTAATCGGCAAAATATAATCCGTTTAAAGCGGTATCATACGTTTGCAAAACTATGCATAACGGGTTGCCGAGAGCGCAACCTAAAAAGACAGCACTCGTTGCAATCCTCCAACGCTAGTGTTCATGACAGCGAATCGAATTATATAAGCAAGTGCGAAAGATTCCTTAGAAAAAAAACGCAAAAAAAAGAAACCTTTTTATTGCTCATAGCTTTCCGGAATGAATTAGAAACCAAATATATGTTTTGTAATTAAACAATTCAAAAAAATGTTCAGAAATTTTCGACTAGGAAATGAATTTTTAAATTATTATGTATCGCCGCAATTTTTTTTGAAATTATTCTTCTTTTTTCTATGTCCCATCGTAGTTTCTTTTTATTCTTAACAAATTTTTGCGTTAACTCCGCAAAAACGCCCCATTTCATAAAAAGAATGAAAGGCGAAAAGTCGTTTTCGCATGAAACTAATCCGATTTGACATCGCTGGATTTCGACCTAGTTTTGCGCATCATCGATTTGATAAAAACAATCTACTCTGGCTTAGCCCATCCGCGATAACCCATTCTGACATTTGATAGCAACGAAATGCTTTTATGCAAAATAAATATTACGAAAAAAAATTGTATATTTTTTTAAAAGCCAAATTAATAATCGCTTAAGGTTTCATGGCTTATTTTCAGTTCCATAACAAAAATAGCGCATAATGCTGTTCTAACAGCGAAACGTCGGATTAATTTTGCATATTTCATGCGCACTAAACCTTCGTCGTTATACACGGTTGCTGTCAGAATGAACGATCCGAGAGAAATGGTACTAGTGGTACCTCTATCGTATTGAGGATTTTCATTCGATAGGAAAAAGAAACGAAACCTGGAATATCATCTCCAGTTCTGGAGGGGTTATCAGCAAAAGATTCTAGAGATGTCTAAAGACTTTATAAATGGTCTCTCAATGTTCTCAACATCATTAATGATATCCGAAAAAGTTCGAGAAGCAAAACAACTAGATAAGGCCAAAGAAATTCGTGAAATATGAAGTAAAAAAAAAACAGAATGTTGAGGACGATTTCGAGGACGAGCTGCGGACATGAAAAACGCAAAACGTTCATCGATGAAGTGGCAATAGATGCGTGAAACGATCATCTATCGCCAACTGCGCGTAGCTCGGACACCGAGCTCGGACACAGATCTCACACATTTTGTCTGCGCTCGCCCAGCGTCCACACGTCTCATTTGTACACAAACCACCATGATGAATGCTGCTTTTAGTTAGTTGCCGTTTCCCTTTGAGCATCGTTAGATTCCCATCAGGCAGACATCTATAGTATCGAGATAGTTCATAGCCAATGAGAGATTAAGCTTGATGCAAACGCTAGGCTAATAGACAAGGCTACGACAAAGAAAAACGCTGAAAAGAGAGCGTGCCGACGACGGAGAGTGATACGCGTTCGCCGACTAGACAAATCAAATAGGCGGCGACTAGTAAAGTGAATTGGAAACCGATCAAATTGTATAAAAACATTTTTTACGACTATCATAAATTCTTTGTTCACTTCGTATGCAATTCATTGAAACAATACAATGCTTTTTTTAAAAGATTTGTTCCCCTCCCCCTCCCCCCATTTCAAGGAGAAACAAACGAGAAAATATCACAACGAAGAAAATAGAAATATGAAGTGACTCCGAGTAAAATGAGATATGTAAGCGTTTTTTTTTGGCTCCGTCATCGAACTAATTGATGGTCTTTTGTGCGCAAACATTTCAACACTCAGGAAGCGACAGACATTCAAACGAACTAAATAGTTTTTAGAAATCTCTGGCATCAAATGCGTTGCACTCTGGCCAAAACAATAAGGTAATCATTGGAGCAAGATTCATTTGAAAAAATCCAGAATTGCATAAAATAATAAATTTCAAACAGCGGCATTACTATTCAAACAGCTGTCTGATTCGCTGCGGCTTATTTCGATCACCGCATCGTATCGCTACGTATGTTTCCACTTCGTTCGAGGTAATTTTACAAGAAAAAAAAAAACGGGTTTATTTTGTCTTCACTTCACGCGATTAATTTCTATGCTAGTAAGAGGCGGCACCGTTTGATGGTTTAGAGGTGCGGTTGGTTACAACGACAACAGCTTCTCAACGTAAATAACGATCAGTATAATTCATTCGACATCGATAAATTATTTCAGTTAAATTTGGCAAGTAAAGAACGAAAGGTTTTGCGTAAAACTACCAACAAATCTTTAATTTATTTCCCTAATATAAATCTACTAAAACAGGTTCATTATGACGGAAATGTTACGTCAAAAAATTTAAATATTTGCATATAATACGGAGAGACGATTACGATGAGCGGTTGGAAAGTTTGTGAAAAAAAAAAGCGTAAGAAGGACGTTTCGTTTCCATCAGCATATCATGTACAAAACGATAACCTCAGACGATCAAAAATCGACAGAGTGATCGCATTTACTACTGCACGTCTACGGGCTAAATGCAACTAAACACGCATAGCTCGTTGTGACGAAGATAAGGGAGGTGGGTTATCGAAAAAGTTTTTCGCAATTTTTTTTTTCAACTTTCTTTTTAAACTTTCTTCAAAAATACCCTCTTGAATCGTTCATAAATGCCCATCTCGAGAGTTACATATTTTATAATCGTTGTTGAATATTTCTAGTGCCTCATGCTCTGATATGTGTGATCCAGCATAAAGCCCTAGAATTAGGTTTTCCATGCAAAAGATCGCTTGTTTTTTTTGTTTTTTTTTCGTGAAAAATTCGAAACTGCTTATTGAGAATATTTCCATTTATGAAAATTGCGAGCGCTAAAATCCCTGGAGCTTATTACAACAGAAGTAAGAGGCGCAGAACTGCTGATGGAATATACCATCGAAAATGTTCATATTGCTACACAAAAAATTCAAAGCGGAAATTTCGGAATACTAAAAAAAAATGTCTACAACAAACGATATCAAATCGTTTTATGATAAGAAAATGCTTCATTTCCGAAAACATTACGCGGCCAAAGACCTAGTAAAAGAGCTGATAAATGAATGTTTTTCGTCACAGAGAAGTGTTTATTCACCAAGAGAATAGGAACTAGCCGAACAAGGAGAAGAATATTCAGTATAAACAATCATCCTACAGTAATGCGTCGACAATCATATCGCTAGAGCACCCAGACCCCCTCCCCCCCCTACATCACAATTGAAATTCAGAACTGGAACGGATTTTTTCCCAAGGTCCATTTGAAGCAGAAAATTTCAGTGTAATTAAAAAACGCTTCTCACTGGACGTTTTTCAGAAAAACAACATACTATATGCAACCTGAACAACGCATTCAAGATTTTGCAGACGATTTCCGCAATGTTTTCCTTTTGTTGGAAAACTGAATTTATTGAGAAAAAAAATTTTTTTCCTTCTTCGTAGAAGAACGTATAGCACTACCTATCTTAGCATCGAGGCAATTTTTATTATTTTGCTAAGCTGCAGTGAAATGACAAAAAAAAGGCTGAGAAAAATAACGACAGCTGAAAAATGCAATTGCCTACATATAATAAATATTTATGATAACTGAAATGCTAGCTATTTATAATGTTATTGACAATTCATGAGAAAAACAACGCTAGTTGGTAGTTGTTTTGAACGCGGCAATGAACGGTAATAGAATGTAGCGGAATGATGATGTTATAACGACCGGTTGTCGGCGTATAGAAACGTGCTTGCTGATCAAACGGTCAAAGAGACTTTGTACCCATGCACATGGGGAAGTTGACGTGATCAAAGAACACACGCGAAAACCAATCGGCAAGCACACGATTTGAGCAATGTGATAACTGTAATCAGGAATACGATGAACAGTATGCTAAAAAGTTCCCAAGAAAACGTGATAAGAAGCTGCAACATATAAGTGCGGTAAGGAATTGCCACGATATAGCAAAAGTTGTCAAATTTAAAATTAAGAAGCGCCTCCGCTAGGCCAACCATTACTTTAAAAATTACTGTAATTCGCGTGAAGCGCATAATACGTTGCTTTAGTGTCCCATGAAGGTGGCATGCAAAATTAAGTCACTACATGTTTTGTTTGAGTTGCCAATATGAGCACGTTACGAAGTCTCAGAGATGAGATTGCCCACCGAATTGTAGAAATCTTATGCGTACGAATGGGAAGGGAAGGGCGACAGAGAAGTTAATTCAAAATTTCATGAGCTCCCTGCAGTATTCATTAAATCGATATTGTTTTACGCTACTCTTTTAAAATACTTCAAAGTTAAAATACTTCAAAGTAATATGCGAACAAAGGCTATAGGCGGAAGGATGCCAGTTTCTGAAGGACCGACTTCGAAGATAAAACACTTTGTCCTTATCGAAAAGACTTTGGTGGCGGCTTTAGAATATATGCCAAAACAAAACTTTCTTCTGCAATCGTTCGTTATCTAGTCGGAAAAAATACGAACTACTGTGGCGTCTTATTTTCCAGAAACTCTATTCAGAATTTCTGGATTACTGTTTAAAAATGTATATTACACTTCAGTGCGTTGAAAAGATTTTCGCTGAAATAAAATCGCGATCCTGCAGCGATTTTTGTGTTGGAATACTAATTGGCTTTTATTTTTCGAAAACTTCTACATTGCCAAACAATTTTTCTATATCATACCGACGTGTCAACAACTTTTACGGTTGCCATTTCACCAATTTGCACTTTTATACCACCAAAGCTCTATCCACTGAGAGACCACAAGGGCGATACCCTAGCCTATGTCATGAACTATGGAACGGGTATTAGTACAAGGCATGTCGCTTTCTCAGGTGATAACCTTGGTGGGAATTTGTAGAAAAAATTTATTTTAAAAAGGCGTTTTATTCGAGAATCTTTCTATTTTTTTTCTTTCAAGCGATGCGAGCGATTAACAACGAAGTGCATTACATTAACATCTTTTTGTCATGAATAGCACTTTGTTGTAAGCTGAGCACCAAATCGTCGAGAATCGACATGAGAAGCAATATGTGAAGCAGCGCTGTTTTTTTTTTGGAATTCTGGATTCGACAAGTAGGAAAACCGCTCATAATCATGTATGTGTTTTAACTGAATCCACTAACGATAATCGTCGTCGGCAGTGGAAGCCTTGAAAAAATTGCACAGGTGTAGAAAACAGCTGAAAATGAGAAATATCATTTACAGTATTCAATATTTGTTTTTGAATTTTTAACCAAAAACGATCAGGAAACGTTCACTGTCTAGCAGTAGTGAACCGCAAACAACAAAATATTGAAATCTGAGTTGGGAGACGGTAAAGTTATGCAAGCAGTAATAACACGCATAAACAAATTTTTCAGTGATCGACTCCTATATCGACTCCCCACATCGACTCCTATAACCAACTGAGAAACGATAAAAGTTGGTAGTTTTATGTGTTGGCGATACCAATTGTGGTCATCGTACTTTTTGTGTTCGTGAATCAATGAACTTTGCGCATGGAGAAAGACTGCTTGAATGCATTCAATAACAACTGTTTGTTTTGGCACTTTATGCAACTAACTGTCACTCACGATCATTGCAGCGTAGGACAAGTTGCTGGCACTTCCCTCAGAAAAAAAAAAGTAAAAGAAAAGAAACAGTACAGTACCTGTTTTCCTCAGTCATTGAAGTTTTCAGTGGTTATTCATGTTTTTTTTTATAACAAAAGGTCATTCACTGATCGTTTGAAAGCCTGGCCCAGATAGCATGAATATGATGAACAGTAGCGCTTATGAAATTTTTTTTAGACGGGAAAAGTTTTAAACAAAATGGTGTAAATGACACCGAGGGCGTCGAAACTTATGCACTTTTGATGATGGTCGAAAAACGATTCGCTTCAACTTTTAACTTGTTCCAAGCGTAAGATTTTCAAGAGTTAGGAAAAAAACCTATGAAAAAAATGGATTTTTCCAAAAACCAAGAAACTAAGCATGCTAGAATCGGCACTTCGGGATTCCGAAAATTTAAACAATATTCGAAAATTTCTGTATCAGTTTTTGCGCTCAAAAGATAATTCGATGGAAAAGGGAGGATTTGCGGAATGGCTACTTTTAGGCACGGTTTTTAGGAGCCAAAACGAAGAATGCAGACAAACTTATACAGTATAATGCAAACAAACTGAGCAGAAGGCGGCGCATGAATTATTTCTTCGATGAGAAAGCGGAATTTTTGAAAAGTTTTAAAATATGCGTACCATACATTGTCTTGGTATGCTTTTCTAATTGATTGCATTTATGAACGCTTCATACAACTAACTCCTAGAGCCACTGTTGAAATTGGACACATATATTATTCACGCAGATAATGTACAAATTTACGGTACTCTTTCATTTGCAAAGTCATACAAACATACAAAAAAACCTCTACCTTTGAAAAACTGATAAAAAACCATAATATTAGTTGCCAAATCTTCTCGTAGTTGTAAGGCTGCTTTAGGTGATACTTAACGTGCTTTTTTTTATCATATTTTTGTCAATATGGCTAAGTGAACATTTAGTAATTTCATAGTTCGCGGACGATCAAAAACCCAGTTACCTTTTCATCGCATCTGCCAACCATCGTAAATATCGATGAATGATCGATGGTTTAAACGGGGGTCATTTCATTAGATATAGTTGTGTTGTTGCTTAGAAATTTCTTGAGGATAAAAGAGAGTATAGAGTTCGTTTGGAAATGTATAGAGCAAATTTGATTATTATATCTATCACCTTAGCCTCTAGGGTCGTCGTACGTTAATTTAAATTAGTTTAGTGCCTCAAGCAAAGAATGTGAAAAATTTTCGCAAACTATTGAACCAGGTGGAATTCATTTTATTTCTACCGACAAATATTAACTATGTGTGATTGTAAGGAGAAGGTGGAAGGGGGCACGAGCGTAGGCACGATGCCAATGAGTGGATCGATTTGTTATACTGAATGAGCATTGCCTACCGTGAACATCACAAGTAGCAAACAGTGTGATGAAATGTGTTTGCATGTCGACCATGTTGGTACACAGGCCTTACAATATGCTTCTTTTGTTCAGTTGTAGTTTCCAGCAAACGGGTAAACTGCACTGAGCGCCTTTCTTAAACGCAAAATCGATCGAAGATGTTCAGTAATCCGGATCACGCTCTGTGGCACCTCTGAAGATTGTCTCGAGCCGCTTTTACAAAACAAAACGCCTAATATGCAGTAGTACTTCTACCATTGTTTTCGGGAAATTCTTGTATATTGTGTGTGAAATCTTTTCATCAAATTTTTTTGTAGGATTGCTTTGTAGATTATGGAATGAATTTAGGAAAGACTTGCGATCTTTTAGTTGTGCAAAACTGGCCCCAGAAGGTCAAGATATTAGCGCAGGTAGAAAGATAAAAAACAAAGAAATAAGTAAAACGAGGACGTCGTCATGTTGTTCTGAAGAAATCTGTGACATTGATGTAAATTCGTCAACAACAACAACTCATATGAGGATGGTGGATGCTTCACAGCTTAGCAAAATCGTCGCAAAAATTTAATAATTCAAAAATTTAATAATTTCTGATGAGTACGTAAAGACGGTTGCAAATATGCTCGTAAATGAGCGGCTTACAGTGTGGCTACGCCAACGGGTTGTCGGTTCCGGTTTCGGAACGCCAAAATTGCGATGGCATTCGTGCTGAGATTTTTTTCCTAGCTGGAGTCTTGAAGAACCGCAGGATTCTGATGTTTAAAGAATTTCGGTCCAGCTTCCTGCTTTTGTAAAGAAACCTCTTTCAGCAAAGTCCTAATATAAAGTGATGAACGTCAGGAATAAGAGGTTAGTTGGCCATTTGGCAGATGTAAAATGCGTAAGGCCGAGAGATAGCTCATAGGAGGTGGAAGAATTTCTGGTCTTCAAAACAGTGTTGCTGATATCTGTTCCACAACGCAGGTGAATGAAACATAAATGTTTGAAGTCCAACGCTGTGAAATGTCAGAATGTGGCGTCCATCAACGAAGTGCCTTCCGTCTTCTCTGCAGTGAAGTCCCTTGTCGCTTTTAGCTTCAATGCACATCGGGCTCAAAGAAGAGGGGCAAATGTCGTGACGGGCGGCACTCTAAGATCAGCTTGTGGTGATAAGTTTAAAGAAATGAGCTGTTCTCGAAAGACTACGTTTAAGATCGATGAAGTTAGCTAGCTGCCAATTTCTTCGTTCGTCGACCATTTTATCATTTTTTCTGAAATTATTTTCGTCTGAATTCACTTAGAAAACCTCCTAGCGATCACAATGCATGCTTAAGGTGACCAGTTCAAGTAATTTAACTCTTAATGAGTTTATTTTTGAAAAAAAAGCGCTAAAGAAAAATTTCTATGGAACTGAGCTAGCCCGTCCAGTTTCTTGGCACTAGAAACGAAGAGATGAAGTAGGTAGAATAAAGAACAAAGAGTAGTGCTGATTAGTTGTAAACATCGGATGCCTCTACAGTTCTTGCACTCGTTCAATCTTATTTCTGCAGAGAAAGCCAAAAGCCATTCTTCGTTACAGCTTTATTTACAGCTTTCTAGTAAGTCGAAATGCTCTGATAGTTGAATACTAGAAGGACTCGTTCTGTCTGATTCTGTTTCACGGATCAAAAATCGCAACAAAGTGAAGAAGTGCCATACAAAACAAAACATTTTTTTGTGTGCAGATTAGAAAAAAACGGGTGGTAAGAAAAAAAATTAACCGATCATAAAAAGGTGAGACGATAAGCTGAAGGGAAGATTCTTTCAAGATTCTTTCAAAATGAGAGTCCCAACAATCTCAGCTTGCCTAGATGCAAATTTCCGTCGGTTTAACCCAGCGGATCATAAGATTAAATTCGGAGACATCACTTGCGCGAAATGGGGAAGTTAATTTGAAATCATGTACTTCGACTTGTCTTCCCTCCTAACTCGAACACTCTAGAACACTCTAGAAAACTGTGAATTTTACCGATTCCTTCCATTCAGCATCTTCTCAAAAACACTTTGGGACACTGTGGACTTTGACACTAAAAGTCCTATTCATCAGAGGCTGAAAAATACACTCGTCCTTTTGAGTAAACACCCGTCACCACTCCTCCCCTCTAGAAAACGTTTAAAAAAAACGCTTTCCACACGTTCATATTTTTTCCATTAACCTATCTTCTGTATCGAAGCTCTTATGCAAAAAAAAACTGATAAAAAGCAACTGAATACAAGCAGGTGCAAGGTCCCAGGACTTGACACTACAGAAATTGTGAAAACAAAGAAAAAACTCGTTGTATTTTCAAACGAATATTTCTTGTTTTCAATTCTAGATGAAATTAGTTCGTCGTTCAGCTCAAAAGATGTATTTGTAGCGTAGCACGAACATTATACAAACATGAACATAAAATGGGTTGCAGTTAATAGTGATGAATGATAACTGATAAAAATACTATTCCATTGCAATACGATGTTAGGCTTTTATTTGCGTCAAACACAACGTAATCATCAACTGATTAGCCTTAAACGGTCGTTTTTTTTTTGCGACTAAAGAATTGCTTTCGAATGATAGAAAAGATAAGTTTGCAAAAAAAAGGAGTAAACATCAAGTGGAAACGCAATTAACTGATTGAAGAAATGCTTAGTATGCATACTTTGGTTACCGCGGTTTTTAGTACCTATTTTGAATCGAAATTAACCAAAAGAATATGTGATCAATAAATTTAAAATCAAAATTCTTACTGCTACTCTCAGACACTGTTGGCGAACGAAAGAATTTGATCAGGTCCTTGCAATATAAAAGGTTCAACCGAAAACTCATGACAGCCTTGTGCCGCTATAACGCTCGCTATGAAACTCAATTAGCTAGCCATATCAACATCAAAATTCTATAGGTATGCTAATGGGGATCTTAACCTTAGCGACCTCTTCTTGACAATTCCGATAACGTCGTCACTATTGATCAAACTCGCGCCCACTTTTTCCAACGCTTTTTCATGTCCGTATCTATAGCTAGCAGTAATGATACAAATCCCTGACTCCACTGTCCTAGATTAAGTTGGTATCACTGCTGCCGCAGTCATCAAACAACTCCAATCTCTTCCTTATCGTGATAACACCTCTCCTAATGGCATCCCATACATATTCCTCAAAAGAAGCTCCGATACCATTTCATCTTCACTTCGTCACTTGTTCTGTCGATCGCTCGTTATGGGATGTGTTCCTAGGGTGTGCAAAAAAGCGATTATCCGTCCTATTCATAAAAATGGATCTAAGATGAAATCTCAAAATTACTCTGCGAGCATTCTTTTCCAGAGATATAACTTTACTTACTAAATTGTTCACAGTTTATGTTGGTCCACTTGTGCAGTACGCCAGCACAGTCTGGCCTCTTTCCGATCCAAGCAGTGATACTCACTATCTAAATCTGATTGAAGATGTTCGAAGACGCTTCACCGCTCAATTATTCAGGAGGCGATATGCACGATCAGTTGGGAATCCTAACTATTTGCAAATAGTTAGCGCTCTAGGCTTGTAGATTCTTGAGCTGCGGCTCTTCTACATTCATCTCTGTTTGACGTAAAACCTAGTTTGTGGAAATATTGACATCCGTTTTGATATCAATATTTCCGTTGTCGCCCACGAATTGTCTCCCACAATTGGTCGCACTCGATCGGCAAATTCCTTCAAGCTTACTGTTAACAGGTGTAAACTGAACACGTTCAAACACTTTTTCTCAAACAGGGTTAATACATGCATGGAATTGCATACCGAATGAAATCGCAAAAGCGAAATCTTTACAGATGTTTAAGAAGAAAATTTTTTTATTTCGCTACCATCGCTATCGCTCGATTCTGCATCTCGAATAAGAGAGTAAACATTGCCCGACCCTCTCTCTCGCTGCCCGACCGCTCTCCCCCCGCCGTTATTCTTATTCTGCACAAATTCACTTTTACTAATATATTCACATTTTAGCTTGTTATGTCTTCCATGCGTATAGTCCGCTTCACTGCTATTATTGTTATCTTATATATTGTAAATATGCAGTGTTTCGCAAAAGTGTTTACCATGTTACAACATCCTTCTAACCGTTCTTAACTTTGCTTTGCTTGTATATTTGTTTTCTTCCCTATTTTCCTTCGGCAGTCCTTTTGGTGGCAGTATACCCGTCTTTACGTATTATGCCGTTTATATTATGTTCTTCTTCCTTATGTACGCGAATAAACTCAGTAAAAGGCATGGAATTTTGATTTCAGAAGAAAGCGGTACAATTAGAGAGTTGGGGGCCAAAGTAGGATGAGAAAGACTATTTTTTTGCATTTTGTGACTTTTAGATTTAAGAAGTACGATCATTCGAATACGCATTTTCATGTTATGACCATAAACCAGTAAGCCAAATGTTGCAATCCATAACAACTGAAAATGTAGAAGAAATTAAAAATAAGGAAATGTTCTTAAATTTGTTAGGTATCTTCAAAATGACAAATATGAAACTCATCTAAGATTTCGCCTATTAGGACTGTAATTGGTGACCTTATACGGCTTAAAGATTTGACCTGATGACCTCACACGGCTTGGGTCTATAATAGGGTGACCTTCACGGCTTAGGTCTGTAATCGGATGGCCTTACACGGCTTATTATGTCGATTCATAATGATGCACTACAACATCTTCACATTCAATTATCTTCGCCACGTTCTTTGCTCAACGTTAACTTGAGCTGTGGGGGATTGTAGGGGATAATTTAACTAGCTAACTTATCCGGCTATTATGAAGCGTGAAATACAGGTGTTCTACCTCTTATAAGAATTATGATTGCGCTGGAAGGCAAGTTACAGGAAGAGAAAGGAGCATATCGAGAATGTATCGTTGCTGTGAGCATCCGATATGGGACGACCAATAGCTTTTGGAAGTGCAGGTAACTAAAGATACAGATACTTTCTTTGAATGCCAAGTCTCTAAATCAATTCTTTGCTCACTGCAACTCCGTCAAATAACGCTTATTTCACTTACTCCTTTTTTTTTCGAGGAAACAGGCATGCTTATGGATCTGTAGAGGGCAAAGAAATTTCTCTTATCACCTATCTCATATCAGAATCAGCAGAGACAGTCCACACTTGCCTGGGTATTTGGCGTGGGAATGTGGACTTCAGCTGGAAGCTTTTACGACGACTTCATGCGTAACGGTTCTTAACGCTGTGGAAACGCGACTAGTAGCGCAACTTTGTAGTTTTATTTCATCGTGCAAATAATATACATACATGAGCAACAATAAATTATGCCATATCATTCCCACCAGTTATACCTGCATATGCTTCGTTGAGATATCTTTGTTTCGGATTCGTGCAATGCGTATAAGTCTAGCTGACATGTTAGGCGGATAAGAATTGTACTTTCTTCCCAAGAAGTTTGCCACTTATTTTTTCGGCGAGGTTAGGAAAGGGAAGAGAAAAACGAAGAGCAAGGCAAGACGTATGCGCTGAAGAAAGCGATCGACGAGATGAAAACAGATCGCAAAAAAATAGTGCCGACTGATGTTATACGCTCTTATGATGATAGTTTCTCCATACTTTTTTTTTGTCGAATTCAAAGGAAAACATCGTCGTTCAAACTTTCTTCACTTAATGTCAACCCTTTCAGCGGTTGTTTAAACGTCGGGCTCGATCGGTGGTTGCTGCTTACAGAGCAACACATTTCCTCATATCTTCTTTTCGATTTAACATTTTTCACATCTTCGTCAGATGCTGAAGAATTACAGATCTTTTCCGCTGGCGTATCTTCTGGTAGATCAGACGTGACTGGAAGATCTTCTACGGTCGACGCGCATCTTTAAAACGGAATTTATTATCGATATCGATTGAATTGATGCTACCAAACTCCCTTGAATACCGGGATCCTGTTTTCTTTGTAATGTTGAGAAAATGCTCTATTTATAGATGATATTTATTGTGAGCAAGGCGAACGGGTGCAGGAGGGCTCCAACATTGGAGCGGATTCGATACTTAGAGCAGTAATCACTAGGGTGGCCTTCGTGCTCATCATTCACGGACAAGTACATGCGAGTTATCCTAAAATATGTTATGAAACAATCGATGATTCTCTAACGGCTGCAAAATACGTTTGCTCACCGACCTCTAAAATTCTTTCATAAGCATAACTTTCGACAAAATTTTGGCATTAAGATGTATATGTTAGTGATAAGCGCTGCTGCTACATTTGTAAAAATAGAATGCAACAATTTGCATGGAACCTTAACACAGCCTTTTTAGGTAATCAGTTCTTTCGATGTGCCAAAAAACACCTTTTCATTACTACTTTTGGGAATACCGTTTAACGGATTATTAGGGCAAGCATTAAATAAATGAGTGCTTCGGAAACTTGATTTTGTTCGTCGCTTTCCAACTATCCTACGATACTTCTAAAATGACTTTTTACTAATCCACTTTGTGCTATTTCAGTTTCGTTATTTTTAAGCCTCTAAGCACACAATTAACCAGATAAATATGACTGTAGAGATTCACTATTGAAAGACATTTTTTTTGTTATAGGTTGGAGGAAATTATATCTTTTAAAGGTTCTGGAAGCTCTATTGTTTCTGCGGTTTCAAATACATAGAACAAAATGTGGGATACAAAAATTAAGCGAACTGGTTTGAGTGAGAACTTACTCGTACGGCTCAGGCATAGGATTCGTATCGCTGTCGTCGTCGGTGAGAGAGACACGCAGCAGTGGCACATCGTCGTCGTCTGAATTGTAATTCAAGGTACGATCGCTCATTCGAAATGCTTTACGCGATACACTTCGCAATGTACTCGGCAGTGCGTCCATCGTTGACGAAATTCGCATCTGACTGAAAAGTTTTGATTGCTTCGATCAAACGCGATCTAATAAAGGCATAATTTGATATCTAAAACTTTCAAAACAACAGTTATGCAAATTTTCTTTTTGAGGTATTCAATTCAAGCGATATTCGAATGAAGCATGCCTACTTGTAATCTGTAGGCTCCCAAGTGGAAGTGAATCCCAGTGAGCACGACTGAGTTCGTGGTTTTGCCCGAATAGGTGAACTGCTGCTACTTGAGAAAGAAAGTAGGATATCCTCATCGGAACTCGACTGCTCACTGATATCATTATCTTCATCGGCAATTAAGGAAGCGATCAATCTAAAAACGTTTTTTTTTGGCAGTTTTGCATAAAACAATAATTCTTACAATATTTATTCGCGTAAATATAGCATTAGGGTTTACTGCGACTTATTTAACAACAACGCTTTGGTATTATTTAATAATTTTTTTTGCAATCTGAGTTTGAAACAAAATGTTATAGAAAACTGCATCTCAGTCTTGGCTTACACCGAGAAGATAGCTAGCCTTGCCTCCTGAAATCCCTTTGACAAAGTGATCCGTCTATGCTAAAAGCTTGTTGACCAAAAAAATAAATAAACCAAATTCATAAAAACGAAGTGCACGACAGCGCAAACAAGTACAAATGTAATTCTCAAAATCACATAAATCACATTATTCCTACCTAGTAGTGAAGCAGCAACAAAGGGCTTTAAAATATTGCAATGGATTGCAAACTATGTTGCAAATCACTCGTTTGCAGTTCAAACCACTCATTTAGATTGCAAACCATTCATGCGGATTGCATTCCGACGATTCCCTTGCAAAGTTAATTCCTCGTTCGTATACCGTTTCACTGAGATCACGCCTAACGAAAAACGAAATGCAACTGGTTACCTATCAATAAGCGTGGTTCGTTGTTTTGCTGTTTGTTGCAACGCATGAGACAGAGAAGATTTTCGCCTGATATTGTTGCTTCTGAGGACGCCATTGCAACCGCTTCCGTTTATCTTCTCAAAAGAAGGTTGCTTTTGAATTGCTTCTCCAAACGCCTCTTCAAAATAGCTCCCTTCGTTGTCGAGTATGTTCACGGTTACCTTGTTCGATTTCTCATCGAAATGAATACCACTCGCTTTTCTTGTTGTTAGTGCAGGATCGGATTGCGCTGGGCTTATCTGGAAAAAATAAAGTCTACCCTCTTAGAAAATTCTAAGATGCTCAAAAGGGCAAATTGGCACGCATTGATTCAATGCACTAGCAACAAGCACATGTTATCAAGGACATTATTTGAAGGCGTATAAGAGAAGCGTCAAACCATTCATGTGATCTACCCTATGCTTCGCACCATGAGATGGTTCGTAGCATAAGGCAGAGCAGAAGGACCACTTTCGCTCCACTTCATCCCCATATCGAAATGTATCGCATTCTGAATACATTTCATCCCACCTTCCGGGCTCATTCGCTGTAGGACTCTAACGACTTTAATTTTGTCCCTTAAACGCTGATCGCATTTCATAAGTCTTATGTAAATAATGCCTGTGGCGGTCCGCCCTCCATAAATTTCGTTTGAATTTTGGCATTCATTTTTTTTGTTTCTTCGACTGTACCCTGGTAATTCACTCAGCTCATTTCACGGCCCTTTTAGAGTCGTCCTCGGTTCTGGGAGAGACATAAACAAAGGGTATTTTATCAAATGGGCATATTCCATAAGTTGGACACCCTACAGCTACCAGAGGTACGCGACTAATTACACCAAATACCAATATAGGGATAATAATTTAGCCCAAGAGTACTCCGAAAAGTGTGCATAAAATTGCCAATAGATTCTCTTCGTTAGCATCACCAGCAGCTCCCGAAAAACTTGCTCTTTTCAAAAAAAGTGAGTGGTGGATGATCCATGAATCAGCGATGAAACGCCAGGCTTCTGCGCATCACGTTTTTATTGAACTTATTTGAAGAATGTCTTACCTAGTGTGCTTAACAATTTTATACTTGCTCATGCGGGTAACCGAAAATACGCAAAAATGTATCTAATCGACCGAATTATTGCGATCATGAACGCTTGTAGGAATGATATGATATCACTCATGTAAAGCAAAACTGATATTAGATACTATTCAACGTTTCCATAATAAAGGTTCGCGTATCGGCTTGCAACCAAACCACAGGACGTTTTCTAGGTGGGTGATGTGCATGATGAGTGTTACTGAGATTGACTGTTGACGAAAACGAAGTGAACACAACAATACGGACCGTCTCAACAAGATTTGCCAGTGATGATGAGATCGTTTCATCCCTCTGATTCGACAGATGCCGAATGGCGATTGATTTGTAGTGACAGTTTGACGAAAATAAAGGCGATGTCTCGGTTGCTATTACTGAATTGAAGCGATTACTCGGCCTGAAATTTATCTTTGCCAAGCTTGTCGTACAATGGATGCACTGGATACTTCAGTTACCTCGAATCACTTCGCACTTTAGACCTACTGGTGACGGCTAGGACGATAACAATTGCCGATAGCCGCTAATGCCCGATAACGATCGGAACTCAGAAAAATATTACTTGATGAAGTGCTTGAAATGGTCTATTCTTGGAATGCAAACCATCACCTATTCAAACCATGCAAACAGGATTAGCATTTCTAGAAGAATTCACTACAAAAACTACCGATCCGATCAGCCGCACGCTTTTCGCAGCTGTTCTGCTCTACTGCCTTGTTCGGTTTCAGCAGCACAGGGTATGTCCAAATGGTAATTTAAAAAAAACAAAAAAAGAAAAAAGAACGAAAAGAAGTGAACAACAAGGCACATTTGTGCTTGGCACACCTAGTAGCATACAAGTGCAGTGATTCCCAACAGCTCTTTGAAAGAAGCTTTTGAATGGTCATTTCAAAATAGTTTTTTTTATAACCACGCAATTTCTTCCCAAGAGACAACATTAAAAATCATTTTGAACGCCTCGACGGCAAGACTACACAAAAATATACGTATTCACAATAACGTTGAGCAGATATTTTCAAGGTGCTTCCACTGTTGAAGCTCGTCTTCGATGGCGAAAGACTTGATTGGCTGTATGGATCAGAACGGACGATCACAGCGGATCATCTCGGGCGACTCATACAATTCTGTGTATTTCGTTCCTTCCATTTTCAGTACTTCGTTTCAACCCAGAACGTTTGAACATTCTCATTCCCCCCCCCCACCCC
>JPKZ01002688.1:101089-116662 GCA_000803305.1 Toxocara canis | reverse complement strand
GTAAAGATGCACAAGAGGTAATCGCATCGATGATTCTAAAGTCGTTTGATAATTACAGTGAACATGAGGTATGATCGTATAAGTATATTCAGGCCAAACAAAATTGCGCAGAAACAGTAAACAAGCCAAATTAGTGAAGCAATTGATACCGTCTCTGCAATTCTTCAATTGATTTTCACGATTCTATCGATCTTCAGCGGTTTGTGAGATTGAACGAATAAGTTTCTTAGTGAAAAAATGAAAATAAATCACGCATGCAAGTCGGCTTAAAAGATTAGCATACTCTCTTCCATCCTCCCTTAGACATACTTTTAAATTATAGTGATAATTTTACTACAGTTCGTTCTATGTAGTCGACAAACTGAAGCGTTTCGTTGATAACTTTTGTGATAATTGTTTCTGTAGAGGAGATCAAATGCTGACAGCCAATTGCCTCGAAAAACAAATCGAGACAAAAATTCAAGCTTATTTTTTGCCAAGACAAAGCAAAGCGATAGTGGATCAATGCGAATGCTTTGTTACCTCTGCCACTGAGAACGCGCTTTCATCACCGATGGAATGCCATTTTTGGCTTTGTTGTCCGATTGTTGCCTTCAAACAACTCAGCTTAATTTAACTCGGCTTTACCTAACTTAACGATCAGCACTCAAAAATGATATCTTCAACAAAATCAACAAAAAAATTAAAATAAAAAGTGTCGAAATAAGTTTCTTTTTGTTGCTACAATCGCAATGAAATGAGGTATTGTGCCAAAAAAACGAAACAAAAACTGAAACGTTGACAAACAAAAAAAACATTCTTAAAATCCCAAAAAAATGAAGCAATCAAATTTTATAAAAGTGAATAGCGAACACTCAATCATCGTTAGAGCAGACATCAAACACGCTGTAAAGTACGACCGCATCACGTCTTACTCCGTAATATTTTTTGTTCTATACCTAAATAAAGCGGAAGAGTATTCTGATCTGGAAGACAATTAAAATAAACTTAGGCCGTCCAGTAACAAAACGAGAACAAATATTGCATTTGTTTTTTTAAAAAATGTAATTTAAACTAATTTTTCGAACAAAAATTCAGAATACATCAATTAGGTGTGGTCACATTGGTTTACAGTGTATGACGGTTGAATAACACCAAATAAAAGAACTAGTAGAAAAAAAAATCTTACTGCCGCAACGCTTGTTTCCTTTTACGACGCCTATACAATTGCATAAGTGTGATCGGATTTGATACCGATAGCACGATTATCGTCAATATTTCAACCGGTGTATATGTATAGACGTAAACGTTTGTATAGTTCAGAATTCCGGATCCTCTGAACTTTGCTGCAAAAATTAATAGAAGAAATTTCTTATTTTTTTAAATGACTACCATCATTTATCCATTCTAATTAAAAGAAACGCTTTATGCATCTTAAAGCTTTCTAAATTGGCATCATGAAAGTTTCGGTTATTCCAGCTATGGTTAGTAGAAGATGTTCTAATTCATCGTTGTTTCATCACTTTTTGCGCATATTATTTTCTTTGACATCTTTACTCACCTACTAAAAATTGTTGTTATCGTTATTCCCATGAAAAGAAACGTTGGTAATTTTGAAAAAAAAAAAAGACAATTCACTAAAGTGCAAACAAAAACATACTGTCACTGTGATGATATCCGAAGCTGTAATAATCATGATCCTTCAGCGGAAGTATCATACAGCATGCGTTGAAGAAAAAGAAAGCAGTGTTGGTCATCGTAAAGACCACCCAGCATGAAACACTAAAGTAACGCATCATAGCACGAGTGTGCTTGACATAAACAGTCTCTCTAGATGTGAAATAAAAATTGTGCAATCTTTATAAATTCCAAAGGCTTTAATCTCTGCCAGTTTCACCTTTAAAGGTCTATTTAGCCGTTTATAGAGATGCTCATGAGAAAATGAAAAGCAGTATTTTCCTCACAGTACTTTCCTCTTAGTAATCAGCTTTTTGATTGCATATCTGCATCTCGTCATTTGTTTAAACGAATAATACGACCTATATGCGTCACATAATGAGGTCAAGACAAGGAATGGGGAAAATGTGAGGTCAGGACAAAAATTGAGAAACCTATGAAAAAAAAAAGCAACAAGCGTCGAATATTGGCAAATGTATAGCGTTCATTATTTGTACGCTAGATAAATTAGTGAAGCAAAAATGTTCGATGCTAAATTGTTCATCATCCGAACTCTCCCAATTTCGTTGAACAGCCATAAATTTAATATCACTTAAAGATATATAAAACTTAAAACTTAGTATCAAATTTAACATTCAAAATTTTAATATCACTTCGACCATTCAATTCTCTCAAATCAGTTCAATATATTTCTCTAGTAACAAAGTCCTACATATCAATTAAGCTTTACGAACAAGCGAATAAAGTTCGATTTCATCTATTCGTCTATTTTTTTTTCGATTGATAATGATGCAAAAAGAAAAAAAAGCAAAACCACTCTTAGAAATGACAAAGTGCCAATAAACGAACCTGAAAACTCTAATTCGGTTTACGGTCACAGTCATCGAATATCTCCCGTATAGCATTATCGCAGTTAATCTATCAAGGCATATAGCGCTCATATGACTGTAAATAGGGTCGTTATGTAATTTATAAGTATTTCTGGCATACAGTGATTGGAAAAAAAAACTATACAGACGGTTAAAAAGTAGATACAGAATAAAGAAATAAAACGATTAGACTTTGAAGAGCTACTTAAAATATGCGAACTTCGATGCTGCAGGTGCGCTACGGATAACACAAGATCGCGTTATGGATTACACGGTTTGTTACACAGTTCTTGGCTGTCTTTGAAAAAGTCTATCCAAACACAAAATGCCAAAATACGATACAATAATGAGCCTTTATTGCCATTACCGTCGCCATATTAGGGTATTTCAATTTATTTTTGAAAATGTATTTCCTTCCTTAATTAGGTTTCATTCTCTTCAAGGATTTCTGACTACGCAGCAAAACTGATGAGTCCGGCAACAAAATGTGATATTACTTTTCGACGTTGACTTTTGACGATAGATGAAGAGCGCTTTTAAACACTTCCCTATCCCTTGCTGTTCATCAGTTCAGCAAAACAATGTTTTCCTGATGCCTTCAGATGAATCGGTGAAAAGTGCAAAAATATTTTTTTCTAAGATTTAAAAAAATTGATACTTTCAATTAAATTAATCGATTTCAATTTCAATTCCAATTTTAATCAAAAAAAAAATTAAAAATTTTCATTCAACATACGTGAGAGTAATCGCCCATGCTGTCCAATCGACAACATTGAATATTCTCATCACAAATATTGATAAATGATGTCTTTTAAGAGCAATTGGAGGATAAAAATAAAACGTAGTGACAAGCCCGTGAAGGACGTCAGCAATTGCAAGGTTCAACATGAGAATAAAACTGAAAATATCAGCTTCATTGGAGATCGTAATCCACACCGTTCAACACCTAGAATCTTATACGTTCCACCTCCTTAATTTTGTAAAAGTCACATCAATAAATCTCATTTTCTGCTACTCCAATTTCTTGCATACAAATCAAACAAAACCAGTTTAATCCTCTAAAGGCATCACTTTTGCCGATTTAATGTACAGTCTGTTGAAATAACCCCTTTCATTTGGAGTACAATTAAGGGCTTAACTATGCGATTTATTAAAAGATGGGTTTCCTTAGAAGGAAATAATCAGCATGCTTTAAGAAAATACCTAGCTCTGCTTAAATATTTGAATCTGAGGAGCACAATAATGAGGCAGAGATTTCCGAGCACAGCCAGACTGCCCAGAGATTCCAAACCCGTGAAGACGAGTAAATCGGCTGTTGAAAGCCTAAAATATAGAAATTATTTTCGAGTTAACCTTTAAAAATTGCAATAGCTGAGCAAATAACACGTAGGTTATCAATGAACAAAACAATAAAATAGGTGTTGTTTTAATCGGTCCTTTTCGGATGAGTAACAAGCATTTCTTACTCAAAAATGAGCAAAACATTCAAAAATCATAAATTCGCTCAAACCGAAGAACCCACTTTTTCATGTTTCATTTTAACTTTAGGAATTAATGTGACCCCGATAGAAGGCTTAAAACTCACATTTCCAGCCTTAAACAGTTTACATGCACCGGGAATCCTTCGAAGGTATGAGTGTACGAAATATTTTCAAAAATTTTCACGCTTCAGAGCTTTCTTCTCAATCTATTGCTCAAATTATTTTTAAGCATACTTTTTCAGTGTTCCCATATTATGGTCTGTCGGGAATTTCTTTTGCTAAATTGCCCAGTGTCGTTCTTAAAAGCAATACTCGTTACCTATTTTTATAAAGTGACGGAAAAAAAACACCAAATGTGAACGTACTCATTTTTGGCATCAGCTTTTAGAGGTTTGTTGTTATCGGTGGAAGACGATGCTATGGCGATTGCTTTCATCATGCGCATAACAAAAATCACAGCAATCCACCAACTACCCAGCGAGGCTGCATCATGGTTCCACGTCTATCCTATTCTTCCTGCAAGCACGTTGATTTTTTACTTAATTCGTTATAAACGTTCTATGGAAGCCCGAGTACGTGACTTCGAAAGCTCTTTAGGCAACTTGTAATCACAGTGTGGCTGTTTATACTGTTTCTTTTCCTAGTTGTCAAAACGGGGATTTTGAAATGAGAACGGAATTTTGACCGCCGAGAGGCTTTACTTTATAGCTACTTTTGTGTCCCACGTCAACTTCTCGAAACGCAAGTAACCAACGTTGAATAAAATAAATTCTAGGCAGACTAAAAAGTAGGGATGATACATGCAGATCCTGCTAGGTGGAGAACGGAGACATATTCGTTCTTATTCGTTTGCTGAGCTGTGAAGAAATGTTCCAATTGTACGGATGATGCTAATGCATAGATTTCTGTGTATCCAGCTTCGTCATGAAAGTAAGTGAACTTAATGACATTGTTCAATGAGTTTCAAACAACAACTCGTTTCGAATTCATTAACTATTTAAATAGTGCATAATTTACTATAGTTGGCATGAAAAGTACAAACATTTCAGGTTGTAGACTTCGGCATTTACAAACACCTTTCACATTATGCAGTGCAGCATGAAATCAGCTGAATTCATAAGATATTGCACGAATCGGAAAAAGGAGAAATTAGTAGCAGTGAAATTTTGCCTGAACAAATAAAAACCTGTGACAGGTTAGTAACAGCAGTCTTATAGCTCTGACTGAATTGTCGAACTGAAACGAGAGGATAATAGCAGCGATGAAGCCGGAATCGCAATTCCAACGTAATTTTCTTTTCGAAGAAATTTTTTTTCCAAAAAAAATGCCAAGGATTAAGATCCTTTCCTTGCAACTGTCTCCTACGGGCGCACTTCTAAGTTACTCTACGCTGTTTTGTCGGAGACATAAATTCTTGCTCTACCAGAGGCTGTACATAACATCAATGAAGCTACTGCTATTAGGGAGGTATCTTCTTCCTCTAGGCACTTTTGAATGAGCATCTATTGGGAAACATAATTCGATATCAGTGAACTGTGCTTCCCGATAGACGTTTGACCAAGGTGGGCTTGGATGAAGATTAAGTTAAGAGAAAATAGCGCTCCCTTTTGTCTTGCTGTCTATAAGGCTGGCAATCTGTTTTTGTTTAGACTCATGATGCATCGTCACATTCAAGCTATCATAGGATATTTTCAGGTCTTCATTTGCGTATATTTAAGCAATCGACATCAGAAGGAAATGGACTGTCTTATGTAGTTAATAAGTGAGGTTACTGGAACTTGTGAGCAGTTAGAATGCTGCCGACAATCCGTCTACGACTCCATACTGGTTAGGGGTTTCGACGTTTATCCGATTTTCGCTTTTTACCACAATGAAAAGGAGTTGCATAAATTGAGGTGATGAACTGTAAGAGATGAAGGGATGTACATTCGAGGCCATGATACCAAAAAGCGGCAAAATAAGCAACAAGAATGCAAGAGGAAAAATAAAAGTAAAGTAAATAGAGCACAACTAATGCTCTATATAAGTTACCTTTAATTACGTTACCTTTGATTGCATGCTTTTTGAAGTAGGATTTCATAGAGGAACGCATATGATACACGAGGAAATTTTGTTGTGGTCCTCCGTTTCATAGTTTTGCATAACATAATCCAACAAGCTTAACACCAGGCTATGAAAGTGCTTCCGTGTAAAATCACGACTTGAAAAAAGAAGGTTTCCTTGATGACATGCACTTCGTCACTGAGCTGTTTCGATTATCTTTCACAATCCTCTCGTTTTTTTTGTTGTCAATTTCTACTGCATCTGAAATTTTTGTATTGTATTAAGGGTGCGTGGAAGATCAGAAATGGGGTCCATCTTCCATCGCCAAAATTAATGGCTGCTGGAGGCGTCAAAAATCGGAAACATGAGGCGGGCGCCATATTTTTATTCATATATCGGTCGTGCTTCTTATTCGTGATAGACGACGCGTAAATCAGTAGTCGCATAATGCTTGTCCCATATGCAGAAATATGTAGCACGCTTACGTATCCGATTTGATGCGGTATCCGCTATTCGCTGATCACCTAGGCGCACATTATGTAAGCGCACAAAAGCAGCCATTGATTTTCAACTCATTTTTAGTTTTCTTTTTTTTTGGTTCCAGTGAAGCGTTCAATAAATATTCTGAAACGTTTTCATCTCGCCGTTTGCCTTTTTCACTAAGAAAAGAATTCATTAACAAATTTCGATAAGAGCCAACATGCTTCAAGACCAAGACTCAAGACTCAAGACTCAAGACTCAAGACCCAACATGAGACATAAAATAACGGCCAAAATTTCACAAAAATGAACTCAGTATACCAAAGTTTAACAACATACATTTCATTTTGTATTATAGTGCAAACACTGTATACGGATAGTTGTTGAGTGACAGTCCACAAACAGTGGTACTCTAGACTGATGGTCCTTCAACTAATTAACTAAAAAGAGACAACAAGAAGCAATTCAAAAAGAAAAAAGAAAAAGTTCATGGTACCATTTTTTCCTAGTATGTTTGTCAGTTGTTTTAAAGGAGCAGCAAAGATCATCATAACATTGAGAAGGTGAAGGCGGTTTCTACAAAAATTTCACGAGTACTTACTACTTTATCAAAATTTATTGGCTATGAACAAAAAGAACAACTTACTCTTAGCATTAAGTTCAGATACGGAACTGATGCATTTCACAGATCTTGAAAGGCAGAGTTGATTGCAGAAAAAAAAATGGAGGTGAACGGGAGCACATAGCCACGGCTTTTTCTTCGACTGCCATCATGCACACGTAAGGAGGAGACGACTAAGACGCGGTAGTTTTCACGCATGCGGGGATGGGATGATTCAACTGTCCGAGTGCGATGGAAACCTGCTTGCGGGGGAATTGCTCGATAGCAAACGTGCCCTCGTTCCCATGAGGGAGGTAAATCATCTATGACAGGGCCTTGCATATCTTAATATGGGCTATATAGCGCTGAAAACGATGCGCAGAAGATCGGCTTTCGAGTTCAACTTCATGCAAAACCATAGTATGCTTGAGAGATTTTACGTATCTAAGATGCATTTCATATAACACCGTACGGTGCTGAACGTTTTGGCAGTTTAGGTAATACTGCGAAAAAAAAACAGTATTGCATGATTGCATTCAATGGCCATGAATTGAAGACAACAAAATGACGTATTGTTTTACGTAATATTGCGGGGAATAACAATTCCCATGAGAAATATGTCATGGATCGCTACGTGCACTGTTATGCAATAAAATATAGACGGCATCACGATTGCATAACCTATCGGGTCATTTACGCCATCTCACACCTCCGCCATATTTGAAATGAAGTAAGTATTTTGGTGGGCCCTTCAATGGTTAATTAAATTACCTAGTCAAATCATTGCGAGCTTCCAAACAGCAAACAACGTGGCGGAATTGTCCGCTAGCAAAAGTACCTTTTTTTTTATTCGCCCTACAACAACGACCATTATGTGATGCATCAGTAACCATTCAACAATGACATGTCGCAATCGGTCAGCGTCGCGTGTGATTTTTTTGCGTAACTTTTCGGCGCGTACTAAAACAAAGAGAAAGCCTCATGCAACCTTGAAGTCCCGTGCTGTTGGATAGGTAGGTTGTTCGCGGACGGAAATAGAAATATAATACCTTCCATGCGAATTAACAGCAACCAGTCGAATATTAATTTCGAGCGTAAAATAACCTAGAGCAATTTGACTGTATTGTTTGGGTCTGGAGGATTACGTAAAACCACCATTTTTATTCTATCCGGGAAAAGACACTAAAAACGACTTTCGATAATACCTCGTTTATTTCTAAATAGTTCAAAACAGCATGCAACTAATAAAATGGTGTCGACCAACTTGAAAAATCTCTAAGTTCGCCTTTACTCGAGCCGGAATTGTAAAAATATGTAATAATCAGATGCGAAGACCAAATTATATAGCTGTATTATATCGCAAAGTATTAGTGGAGGGAGGACAATTGAGACTACAAGACGGCTCAGTGGTGCAACGACGAGAGCGTTAGATGTAGTGTTGAAGCCCATGAGACTAATTTTAGAATCTTTTAGAATCAAGAAGTAATTAGAACGTCAGTTGCTTAAAGTGTTATGGTAACGATATCAAGCATGTATCGCCCAAACGTTTGGTAGTCTCAGCCTGAAGTTTTTAAGATCCATAGGCTCATAAACAATGTTTTGAAGCACTACTCGTAGAGGTGACTTCGACATGCAAAAAATTTGTTCAGTAACTGAAGCATTAAAGAAATGCATGATTCAGTCAGCGAATACCGCTTTAAAGGTCATTCCCTAAGATGAAGTATAGGAAACATTATGGTAGGTGCAATCTATCGAATGCAATCGAAGACACTCGTATACACAAAGCACTTGTTGCCATCAAGTTTTATACGGAAAAAAGGCAAAAAAAATTTCACTAATTCTGCTCAGGAGGCGTTAAAGTACAAACTCATTCAGTTTCTCTACCTTTCAAGAGAAGAACAAACTTCGCATGGAGAATCCTGCCATCGCTAAAAAAAAAAACAGAAAAAAGGATCACTCCGCTTCAGTGAGAGCTAATTCGACGACCGCAGATAAACAGATCAATGAAAAACTGCCTCAAGGAAAAAATCTACTCACGTAAACTATAAGATAAGCAATCTGAAACGGTGTTATGCAAGATGGTGTAAGCTCATTCGAAACTTTTTCTGAATTTCTAAGCATACCAAAGAAAGACGCCGAAATATATGCTAGATATAATGATGAGATTTTTTTTTGGCACTTCTAACTGCAATCATTTCAAATGGCCACGATGAATGGATCAACTTGAACTCAGGGCGGGCAAAAAGCAAAACACTAAAACTCCCAAAGGAGGCAAAAAGCAGCTGCTTGTATTTTAAAGCATCGCTTCATGAAACTGTCATTCTTCGGATCCATAAAAGAACATTTCCTTCAATCGATGATCTCAACGTATATGTTTTTTAAAAAATCGTCAATACAATTTTCAGTGAAATTCTTTACCTGTTCGATCTAACCGATTCATAGATAGACTCGACATATGCGCAGTGCTCATCCAAAACTAGGCTACGATATCGGCGGAGATCGCATTAATCATCCGATCAGAAAGGAAACGAATTACAACTATGCACATTAACTTTTACTAAGAAACATCCACGTTTGAACAAAAATTCAATAAATTATCAAAAAGTTGCATCGACTGCTGAAGAAAATTCACAAGTTTTCCAAAAACTCTCCTATGAAAATATTACGAAAACCACAAGTTCGATTAAGCGCTTCAGCGTGGCGAACATCGTTCGAACGCAAGGGATTCGGTTTGTTTGAGGAAACCGCTAAGCTTTCGAGAAATTTAAAAACAGTTAAAATGCTAAAATTTACCAGAAAATGGTTGGATTGGCCAATAATTATCGACGATGGTGGAAATAGCGATTTCGCTAACAATCAAGCACTTTTATGATGGAATGAAAATTTGCTCACTGCTTAGATGTAGAAAAAAATTTTTTACCATTAAAACATTCGGTTTTGAGTACGATCGTCATGATCACTCCTCCTCACAACTCTTCGATCACCACAAACAACTTCAACTGTTCCTATCACTCCTTGGTCATGCTTTTTGAAATTTCAGCATATTAAACAGTAAGCTGCGTAACGAATCATATCCTCTGGAATGGAAAATTTATATATCGTTCGCTATGATCAACTTTTCGACTACGCTAACGAAATTTTTTAATTATGCCGAGCAATTTCTGTAAAACTGATCAAATTTCAAATATCTGCTACAGTCACTGATATCATATAGAAAAACGAGTTCCATTTGTGCGGAATCGACACCAGAAATTGATCTCAATGATTTTGCCGATCAATTTTTGATTGCCGATTAGTATTTATTTTATATGTGGAAGCAGCAAAGCTTTAGATTTTTTTAAAAAAGATAACAAGTAAATTACTATTTCGAAGTCTTCATACTCTCAAATAGCTTAAGCTTACAGTTGAACTAATTAGTCAGTTCAGGTTTCTAGGTAGCCATGCTTCATGATGATTAATCATAGAATTCGAGTAAATTGCTACTATATGCTAATAGAATAGCATATTTCTTATAAAGAATTAAAAGGCCGTGAAGTATGAAAATACATTTTGCATAATATTCAGCGGCACATCGACAAAATATGGCATTTCATGGGCCAGCTTAAGTATTGAATCACACAAGCTCAAACATAAAACTATATGAGCCTATATATACAACCATCAAAAACTTCGATATAGAACCTCATAAGGTAAACAATCGTATAATCAATTTAACGATCAATCATATGCAAAAATATCAACAATGTATTTCTGCTGACTATAAATTCGTAAGAAGTTATGTGAGAGAGAGATTCGTACAAATACGCTAAAACTTATGCCAAGTGGACAAAAGCTATGAACAGTAGTAGCAAAGACAACAACGTTGTTTGGGTCGAAAAGTTTTTTTTTCGGCTGGAAGAGTGGCTTCGACGCCACCAGCTACATTATATGTCAGTCTGAATCATTCTCAGTTTGGTGGATGCCCTCATGTGATCGACTTTCTTTCAAAGGACATCACTCATTTTCAGAGCATGAAAGTGCCTCAAATTCTATTCGCCCACTTCAGCGCATTTTCACTCTGAGCGTGTATCCTCAACAAGCCTATCGAAAAGCACAACCTGATTGACCGTGTGCACAACTGCCCTATCAACATCTTTGTAAAATATCCTCATGTTAAATTTCTAGAATATTTATACAGAGTAGCTCAATTTGATGACCACATCGATACTTATTTTTATCATGACTGACTGAGAATAAAGTTGTCGTTGAATCGCGCGCGATGATGGGGAAATTTCGAAGACTCCGCTCGGGAAGACTTCATTTCCCGATTCGAAACGTTTCTCGAATTGTGCAGCTCTCTGTCTCCCTCTCTCCCTCTCTCTCTCTATCTCTCCCCTTCTTTTACTTGCCCGATATTTCGCTCCTAGTTGATCTTCACCCACAAAAAACTGAAACACAACAACATTCGTTACAAGATAAGTATTCGCCACTTCGAGAGGTGGACTTCCTCTTTGATTCGCTGACCAATGCTTAGGCGATCAAGAAAAAAATGGCTTAAATTCTAGTGAAGCATCATCTTGAACGAACCAGTAACGCTCAGATAATCAAGCACCGAACTAGCCAACAAATTGAACTATTATAAGCTCGATAGGATATCAACAACTAATTTCCCAAGTGCGTTGAGCTGTGGAAACGTAGAACTCAAGCTGAGCAGTAATGTCAACATTGCGTAATCAGGGACTAAAAAGCAGCGAACAAGGTTCCAACTTCCTCTGTAGAACGACGCTGAAAGGGTTCCTTGAAGCAGGCGCGTTGAGCGCATCTATCGCCGTCCGTCAGCCTTAATTCCAAGCCGTTTTCAGCGTCTCACTGTTGCGCCTGCACGTCTCATCAACGAGCAAATATCAGCTCGATGATGATCCGCTTTGGAACAGCTTACCCATATGACCCCTATGCTTGTGGACAAGAAAAAGGGTTCAGGACACACTTCTCCGTCTACTGAATATTAAAGCTATGGTGCGATCGGGGATGCAGAAAGATTGGATGTGTCAAGGAAGAAAAAGAGCTGTAAAACGGGAGGTCACCGAAGTAGAGAGGAATGAGGCGTGTAACGGCTGAAGACAAGTATCCCCTCCATCAGAAGCTGACCGCACCGCAACACTAATGTCATTCTTCTGTTGAACTCAATAGCTTACCACAAACGGGAACGAGTAAGGATTCGTTGCTCTAACGGTTTCCCACTCACCTGAACTCTTTCCTTCCCACTCTCGACACCAGCAAATTCTTCCCATAACTTCTCTAGTAAAAATTGTTACTCCTGTATTACCGAATTTAATAGTTGGCAGAAGGCAAATCATTATCATTTAATCCACACATGGGCATCACCCATCCTTTCAATCAAGATGTGAGGAAGGGGGCTGGTGCTCAAAATGTCAAAATTTTTGGAAAATGGTCCGCAATCGACAACTCTACAGGCGCTGAACAGAAAGAAAGGTTTCGAAAATTGTTCGGAAGAGTTGCATGAAACGTTAGACTTTTTGGCGCTTTCAACACTTACGAGACACTGAGTGTATTTTTTGCAAGTTGTTTCAATTGCCCGCTGCAGTTCCCGATTATTCCCATCTAAGCCGAACGATTCCCATGATATAGTTTTTTCCGATGAGTCTCTGAAAGAAATGGAAAAAAAATGAAACTGGCTTTCGAGACAAAAAGTCGTGAATTGCAATATTATGAATCAGGTACACTAAGCCAGTTTCTTTTTTTTTCATTTCTTTCAGAGACTAATCGGCAAAAACTATTATTGCACGGGAATCGTTCGACATAAGTGGGGATGATCGAGAGCTGCAGTGGGTAAAATACTGAGTAAAATTCATGTCACGATTTGTGCAATAACTCTTTTAAGACAGTTATATAGCATGTTATCAACAATTATCACAACTTTTACCTCGAAATACTCAACGAAGAGTTGTCGTTTATTCGAGAACGAAGCTGCTAAAGCTGATTTTGATATTGACTTGATTTGATAGTGCCATCAAAATTTCGCTTCACAGTTGCAACATTTGCAACACAGTTGCAACATCGGTACAACATAGCAAAACTGCTAAACACCACTGCAATAAGTAACAATTGTAGAGTTGATTTGTATGCGATCGCTGAATACGACGCTTATTTCATGCAAACGATTACGCTTCGCTCTGTGACATCATATGCCGAGCAGTAAATAAATAATAAGTGGATAAATAAATTTTTGGTAAGGGTAAAAGAGACGAGCAAAAGCATAATATTCGACAAAATATTCAACGGCTAAAATTGCTCACTATGTAGCCATCAGGGATATTTGAACAAAAAGGCACTAATGTGGGCGCTTCAGTTTCCCCTAGGGATCATTGGCTATAAATCGTTTCTTCGCCGGCCGTTGGTTACTTCGATTGACTAAACTAACTGCGAGCTATCGCATTGCCGACCCTCTTCTTACAACAAAATGGACGCTCACTAAAGGCACAAGTCATCAATGCAATGCAGCTATGCCGTCGTCAAGAAATCGTCAACGCGAGCTAGATTTCGGATACCACATGATCCGACTATAATTAGCTTTGGTTGTAGAGCGAGATTGTAGGTACAAGATGTTCTACGGGAAGCAAAATGTGCTTCGAGATAATAATGTGAGCATGTTGGCGAGTTGACTTTTTAATTGTTTTTTTTTAGCGTAGCTGCACAATTCTATAGCAATTTTTTCATTACAACATACCCCAACGTTTAGATGGCAGTTGACGTCGCCTCAACTAAGTTCATATTTTCTATTTTAAGATGCTTTTGTCGTGTGAGGTATACTGTGGATCTACTTATGGCAAAACTTGGATCTAGTTTTAGAAATGGTCCTTGAGAAGAATTGTCATCAAATGCTTTGTGAATATGAGCATTTGTGAGCACGGAAGATGTCGAAAAACTGCAATTTTCGACAAATCTCTCACTCAGTCTATGTTTTGGCGGCAGCTAAAGCTAGACGTTGTTCGAGGTAATTGCTTGGAAACGAAAATTCCGTAATTTGCTGGAGGATCCGAAATTGATGTGAATAACGAAAGAAGAGGACGGCATGGATAGGAATGAGAAGAAAGTTAACTGTGATTGATATCAATGTTAGGCCAATACCGCAAATGTCCTCAGTAATGGACACGCGAAGAATAAACTGCCGTTTTCGGAAAAAAAATGCACTTAACTTTAATTCCGGAAAAGTTGACTCGTCATAATATTGATGTTGAGGGGAGGTGGAGGGGTAGGGGTAGGGGAGGTGGTGCGGACACGAATCCAAACGCAACAAGCGTCAAGGACCAAGTCATTGGTGTACTAGATACAAAAAGCCGAGTATTGTGGCAAACGGGAGTCAGAGAGGAAAAGATCTGAATTCAGAGATCTTGACAAGAAAGTCACAAAGCGAAACGCTGATGGTTTGCTCTCCGTTCTGATCCGATCGAAGAAATGCTCCACATCGCGCATATATCACAGAGAAATGGGTCCACCTCCGACACTAGTTGATATCATCCCATATAAGTAATACTGAAAACTGAATACATATCGCAGATGGCAAATATTATTGAATGTTAATCTCGAAAGTTTCACTTCACAGGTAAGAGTGAGCAGTACGAATGACGCAGTAATCACAGTTTTTGCTCCAGTTTTCCGCATATGACCATGTTGAATACGATAACGACGTCTGAGCAGAAAATATTAAATTTCCTCGTCCCCTCCCCCCACTTTTACATTTTTTCAGACAAAATTTTTCATTTAAAAAATTCTCGCTGCGCTGCTGTCAACTCTCATTTTGAACTTTGCAACTGTCGCATTAATTATACGGAACAATGCTTTCGAATATAAAACCGGAAGAGGCAAATAGCGAATGCAATCAAACAAAATAGTCACACTGCTCTATCAAGAGCGCTACCTTACTTCAAATCACATCGCATAACGTCTACGGAGCGATTACTTAGGTGGACTTAATAAGCTTTATAACTGAGTGCTATTACAACATAAATAGCTGAAAGAAAAGTTCGACGACCGCAGAACGTCATATAAGACATGCGATAAAAACGTTAGCTATAAGCGAACAAATGGCGCTTCAGAAGTCTGCCTGATTGACCGTGAAACAAATGTTGAATATGGAAGGCGAATATAGGCATGGAAGAGGGAAAGGCGGTCCATCGATCAGAGAGGGTGCGTTAACACAATTGCGTCCCTAAACTGTCTCCGAAACAATTCGGTTAAGGTGAAAGATAGGCCTAATTGGCTGCGGTTGGCAATGCACAATTTAAGCACCAATATAACATCGCCAAGAAAGATTCCCACGAAACGTTCACCATCAATAACTTTTTCACTCGAATTATAGAATATAGGTCAACAGTGTAAGTCATCACAGCATCCTGAAAGCCGTTGACAGATGGAAGATTCTTAACATCTATGGCAGACGAGT